>JAODAL010023176.1:0-63224 GCA_025379985.1 Phyllomedusa bahiana
TTCAATGTCCAGTTCAAGTAACATGACGTTCAATAATACTGCCTTCTGGCACTTTTAATTTGTGGGTGATGCAGTTTAAGGGTCAGGCTGTGGTACAAGACAGGATAGTGATGTCTGTGACTTTTTTTCTGTGACTTTTATAACCTAATGTGTTGCCTAAGATGTAGCACGTATCCATTTGACTGTTGTGGATGTTAATTTCAGCTTCTCCAGCCTTGTTTGGGTGTAATAATGAAGGTGTTATTGCTCTCCCATAGACTTTAATGGTAATCGCGCATAATCGATGCTCACTATCGAAAAACCTTATCGATAGCGGCCGACTATCGACTATCGATCGATCTCGATAGCCAACGCAATCGCTCAACACTATACATTACAGCCAACTTCCAGTGCAGACAGTACAGGCACAGCTTCTGAGTACTCACCATTCAAGATCTGTATATGTAAGGGGAATGAGGGATCTGAAAGGCACTTATGAGTAACTCAGATGCATATTTGCATTAAATATGTAGCATCACATGTCCTCTTTGCTCTTTTCTATAAGTCAGACCAATGGCGACAACTGGGGAAAAATTAACCCAGTAAGCTACTGGACTGCTTGGGAAGCAAATGTCTTGCCTTAAGATTTTGTAATAGACCCGGACTTCCAAACAAAATATATCAAATCAAATAATGCAATAAAGATACTCAAACATTAAATTATCAGAGTAAGGGAGCAGCTATATAAAATAGGGACCAAGGCTGAATCTCCAGTCACATAAATAGAGGAGATGAAACCTAATACTTGATGTGATAAACGTGAGTGAAATAATATTGTTTAACCAGTCACCCCATTTATTGCAAAACTAAGTTTGCCCGATCTGGTTGTCGAGGAGAATTGCTGTTTGTAGTGTCCTTCTCTCTCTCTCTCTGTTCTGGTTTATAGAGAGGGATCATGTACTGGAAATTCCACTGTTTTACATAAATTTTTCTACTAAAACTAATGTTAAGTGACTGTCTGAGGCAGACAACCCCCGTTGAAATAGCTTAACTGCTAGAACCTCCAAATTATACCAGGGTTGCTTTCTGGAGTAGTCAAGCTTAAAGGAGTTGTCTCATTAATAGCTTTCAGCCTCTGTCTGTGAATGGGAGTTGAATTGAGGGGCGTGCTAGCTTCTCTGCCTCTTCCCCCCTCCCTCATCCCCCCACCCCACAGCACACAGGCAGCTATCCACCCTTAACTTCGATACACCAGGGGGATTGCTGCCAGAGATAACCCAGTGTGTGCCTGCCTAGAGAGGTCTATGATTGCTAATAGTGTTCCTATACCCTCTGCTTAGCTTACATATCTCCACATCTCCAGCAACAACAAACAAACCCTCTCAGAACAGAGGCAGGGAAGCTGCAAAGTGTTACTCAGGATGTGTCCCTAGTACAGCACAGCATGAACTGTTCACAATCTGTATAGTATTATTATAGTTACAGCTCCACAGACATCATGATTATAGTAACAAACAGGGTCACTGCTATCACATCTATTGATCAGTCTCATCTCTGCTCAATCTGTGTAGAGAGCAGGAGGAAGCAGGCACACACAGGGTTAATCCAGGCAGCATGGACATAGAAGCCAGAGTCCTCCCTCCTCCTCCCTACACTACAGAAGCATTCTGTGCGGAGGGGCTCTCTGCTCCGACTGTCTTCAAAGGTGATGAGTCATTCAGACTGACAGCCAGTAAGATAAGGATCAACAGGTCGGCTGCTATAGAAATTTGAGAAGCTGATGCACTCCTATGAACAGGGCTAGCTCAAAATCAGTAGGACATTTGTAATGAACATATATTGCAAAGCTGCTTGTTTTTTAAAGATCTTTTAATTAAAACCCAATCATTGTAGCGAGACAACCCCTTTAACATCCTCAGGCACATTAAATATGACAGTAAACACTATGGTACCAGCTTCTTCTACGGAATCTTCTTTTATGGGTTCCTAATGTCATAAACATGTGTCTATGACATCATCACACGCCATAAATACTGCTATAAATAGACCTTTTAATAATAATAATAATAATAATAATAATAATAATAATAATAATCTTTATTTATATAGCGCCAACAAATTCCGCAGCACTTTACAATGTAGAGGGTATAATTACAGACAAAAGACAGATATTACACAGTGAGAGCTACTTACAGGTGAGACACAAGGTGTGAGGGCCCTGCTCACAAGAGCTTACAATCTATGAGGGTGTCTGGGGGAGGCAAAGGGGGAGAAGTGCTAAATTTACAATGGCCCAGCCATGTTTTATAAGTATGGGGAGGTGAACATAAAAATTGGGTGAACCTGCCACCATGACAGTACATCTATATACAGATAAGTGCCTGTGAGTGCCCTAGTGTAGGGAGTATATACAATCAGTATATACCCACGTGCAAGATTAAACATACTCCAGAATTACTTGAATTTTATAAAGATTTATTTTGAAGCGACCAAATCAAAACACATGAACGTTTTCGGTCCAATTTAGACCTTCATCAGATGTGTCGCTGAAAATATAACAAATACACAAAATTATAAACATCACAACATATAACATAATGATTATGACAATACATAGTAGATACAAATAACAAACATACAAATGTTATAACCATGTAAATACAAGACATTAGTAGATAAAATATTATCTTCCAAACAATATTATCCAAATATTATAATGTATGGAGGTGCATGTCCAAAATAGTTACCATAGTCAACATACCTCTCTTATAATGTGGTAAGCATGAGACCTACAATAATACAAAAATAGAACATTATTGTGGCAACAACATTTTTAGGGGCAATGAAAACATCATAATTATCCCATCTGTTTAAATCTATAGTGTGTCTATTATAATATATCATCCATTAAGATTACCACCAGGAAAATTGTGGTAATAAAAATAACACTATCCCTGATACGATTAGAAATATAAATGAAGATATCGCTGGAAATACTTACAGGTGATCCCAGGATAAAGTGAATACTGGCCGCAGCTCAGTGATGCATAGAGGAAAATGCCATGCTCCATACGGAGCTCGGCGTCTCTAAATAGCTACGGCGCATGCGCCGTTGAAAATCCCAGATGTGCGTCATCTAAGGGCATGTTGAACCCAACTTCCGCCCTCACTATGTGTATTGCGCATGCGCGCATCGCCGGAAAATGTAAACGTCCAGTTTAAGACTGTACAGCTTCAAACAGCCACAATAATGATGGAAATTAACTTATAGTTGTATTATTATCCTGGTTTATTATCCACATATGTACATTATATCCAAAATATGGGATTATATACTTATAAAAAAGATGTTATTTAGATTGGGATCATGATCTAATTATTCTACCATCTCACAAATTGGACATGCAGCACCATAAACATAGAACATATAGATACAGACATAAAGACGATACATATGTGTTAATATACATACAAAGCTACAACTATACATATAACATTCAATGATATATAAGAGTAACATTTTTCACGATAGCCGAAATCTCTATAGTTCTATTCTTTCCTTATGATATGATATTCCCAATGATCATGATCTAAATGAAAAGTCACATTCCCGATTAAGGCCTCTAGGCCTCTAGGTGTTAGAGGCCTTAATCGCGAATGTGACTTTTCATTTAGATAATGATCATTGGGAATATCATATCATAAGGAGAGAATAGAACTATAGAGATTTCAGCTATCGTGAAAAATGTTACTCTTATATATCATTGAATGTTATATATATAGTTGTAGCTTTGTATGTATATTAACACATATGTATCGTCTTTATGTCTGTATCTATATGTTCTATGTTCATGGTGCTGCATGTCCAATTTGTGAGATGGTAGAATAATTAGATCATGATCCCAATCTAAATAACATCTTTTTTATAAGTATATAATCCCATATTTTGGATATAATGTACATATGTGGATAATAAACCAGGATAATAATACAACTATAAATTAATTTCCATCATTATTGTGGCTGTTTGAAGCTGTACAGTCTTAAACTGGACGTTTACATTATCCGGCGATGCGCGCATGCGCAATACACATAGTTAGGGCGGAAGTTGGGTTCAACATGCCCTTAGATGACGCACATCTGGGATTTTCAACGGCGCATGCGCCGTAGCTATTTAGAGACGCCGAGCTCCGTATGGAGCACGGCATTTTCCTCCATGCATCACTGAGCTGCGGCCAGTATTCACTTTATCCTGGGATCGCCTGTAAGTATTTCCAGCGATATCTTCATTTATATTTCTAAACGTATCAGGGATAGTGTTATTTTTATTACCACAACTTTCCTGGTGGTAATCTTAATGGATGATATTATTATAATAGACACACTATAGATTTAAACAGGTGGGATAATTATGATGTTTTCATTGCCCCTAAAAATGTTGTTGCCACAATCATGTTCTATTTTTGTATTATTGTAGGTCTCATGCTTACCACATTATAAGAGAGGTATGTTGACTATGGTAACTATTTTGGACATGCACCTCCATACATTATAATATTTGGATAATATTGTTTGGACGATACTATTTTATCTACTAATTTCTTGTATTTACATGGTTATAACATTTGTACGTTTATTTGTATCTACTATGTATTGTCATAATCAATATGTTATATGTTGTGATGTTTATAATTTTGTGTATTTGTTATATTTTCAGCGACACATCTGATGAAGGTCTAAATTGGACCGAAAACTTTCATGTGTTTTGATTTGGTCGCTTCAAAATAAATCTTTATAAAATTCAAGTAATTCTGGAGTATGTTTTATCTTGCATGTGGGTATATACTGATTGTATGTTTTGATGTTTACATTTTTATACCCAGCATTTGTACATAAGAGACAAAGTGAGTGCCGCGCAACTAATACTATATCTAGTGTAGAGAGTGACAGAAATGTGTGTGATAGAAGGTGGGGGCTAGCAATTAAGGATCATGGTAGGCCTGTCTAAGAAGATGTATTTTCAGGACACTCTTAAAACTGCGAAGGCTGGGATTGTGCCTGATATTACGTGTTGGAATGTTCCAGAGAATGGGTGCAGCACGTGCAAAGTCTTGAAGACGGGCATGGGAGGTTCGGATGATTGTGGTCCGTAGTTTGATGCCCGTAGCTGAGCGGAGAGAGCGGGCGGGGTGGTAGACAGAGATGAGGGAGGAGATGTATGGGGGTGCAGCACTGTGGAGAGCTTTATGGGTGAAAGTAATTAGTTTATGCTGTATTCTGTACTGGATGGGCAACCAGTGCAGCGAGTGACACAGGGTAGAGGCATCAGTATAGCGGCTGGAGAGAAAGACAAGCCTGGCTGCTGCATTCAGGACAGATTGGAGAGGGGAGAGTTTACAGAGAGGGAGACCGATAAGCAGGGAGTTACAGTAGTCAAGACGAGAATGAATAAGAGCAACAATAAAAGTTTGAGTTGTTTCCACAGTAAGAAAAGGACGGATTCTGGAGATGTTCTTGAGGTGCAGGTGACAGGAGCGAGCAAGGAATTGGATATATGGGGTGAAGGACAGATCAGAGTCTAGTATAACCCCCATACAGCGGGCCTGTTGCCTAGGTGTTATGGTGATGCCACACACAGAGAGACATAGCAGATGGGGGTTGGTTAGTAGATGGGGGAAAAACAAGAAGTTCAGTTTTAGTGAGGTTTAGTTGGAGATAGAGAGAGGACATGATGTCAGAGACAGAGGACAGACAGTCACTGGTGTTTTGTAGCAGGGCGGGAGTGAGGTCTCGGGAAGAGGTGTATAATTGGTGCTCACATAGAGATGGTACTGGAACCCGAATCTGCTGATGGTTTGGCCAAGGGGGCTGTATAGATTGAGAAGAGGAGTGGAAACCAAGAACCGACCCCTGGGGGGACCCCAACAGCAAGAAGCAGAGGAGAAGAAATAGAACCTGCAAATGGGACAATGAAGGAGCGGTCAGAGAGGTAGGAAAAGAACCAAGAGAGAGCGGTGTCCTGGATGCCAATAGCACGGAGCATGCTGAGGAAAAGATGGTGATCAACCGTGTCAAATGCTGCAGAGAGATCCAGAAGAACCAACAACGAGTATTTGCCCTGAGATTTAGCAGTGTGGAGGTCATTAGAGACTTTAACTAGAGCAGTTTCCGTGGAGTGTAGGGTGCGGAGAACTGATTGTAGAGGATCGAGAAGAGAGTTAACAGACAGATAGCGGATCAGGCGAGAGTAGACCAAGCGTTCCAGGAGTTTAGAGATGAAGGGCAGGTTAGAGACTAGTCGGGTAGTTGGCAGCGCAGGATGGGTCCAGAGAGGGCTTTTTTAGTAAGGGGGTTATAGTAGCCTGTTTAAAGGAGGATGGAAAGATCCCAGTGGAGAGAGAGAGGTTAGAGATTGTAGTGAGATGAGAGCGGACAGCTGGAGAAATAGACTGGAGAAGGTGAGAAGGAATGGGGTCGCTAGAGCATGAGGTGGGGCGAGTAGACAAGAGAAGCCTGGACACTTCTTCTTCTGTCGTTGGGTCAAGAGCTGAGAGCAGACTAGAGGATGTGCAGGGAGGGACAGGATGTGTGTTGCTTGGGGTTTGTGATGAGATGTTATGCCGGATACTGTCAATTTTGTCTTTGAAGTGAGTGGCCAGATCTTCAGCACAAAGGTCAGTGACCAGCGTCTGAGCTTTAGGTTCATTCATTATAAGTTTTTAGTGGCTTTTCCATTTATTAGAATTTACATAAGTGTTTCTCTGGGTGTTCTTGAAGATCATATGAGAAGGCTTTAAAGAAAAATGAAAAAAACACTGTACCATAGCATACGTTACCAAACTGTGTATGTTGACATAGTTGTATATACAGTATCTTTTACTATATACGTTTCACGAAAATTTGCAATATACTGCACCTTCCACATTCATTCAAATCTGCATTTCAGTGCTTTGCTATTGATTGATATGAGTGCTGTGTATCTTGCACCTCTGATGGGATCTGCACTTGCAGTGCTGACAAAAACCAATGGCAAAATAGAAACGTAAAACCAATACTGTACTTAGAGCTCCTTAAACACCATTTATAATCCAGTTTTAAGCATGATATAGGATAGTGCCACCAATTATAGAAAAAACAAAATATGGTTAATGGGTTGCTCACAATGGCAATATGAAAATGAGCCCAGGAAATATAGTGTATATAAGGCATTTTTTCTTTAATCAGATCATTTTTTTATTGAACAAGTAGAAGGATAAAATTACAATGACATCCAAGTATACAGAAATGTAGACGAAGAATGAAAGCATAGTCAAATGTATCCGTACAATTATTTTCCGAAAAAACAAAAATCAAGACAGATACAACAAAAAAAAAAAATAATCCCCACCACCAACACCTTCCCCAGAGCAAGATCCAACCATACACTTTCTTGATAAGAAGGAAAAGTAGAAAGTGGTCTAATAATTAACAGTTGGATATATGTAGGAGTCTATCTCTTAAAAGTGTATATGAGGCATTTAAGTGTGATAAAAGAAATCAGTTACAATTTTATATCCAGATTAGATAAACCTAGCTGGCATCACAGATACACAACAGGATAGACATACCTGTTGTGGGCAATTAACCTATGGCAAGTGCAATCCTTGCCCTATTAAAAATATTGTTGTACCAAACAGATGGTGATCAGAGGTAATTGCTCCAGCTTCAAAGGGAAACAAGTAATTGCAATTCATGCAATCCTTAAAAATATCATGGGATGTAGCTAAAGGCTCATAGACCCTGGTGTAAAACTTTAGGTGGGGTTCCTTTCCCCTCCCAGGACAATGGCTCTTCACAACTGTGAACCACAACAGGTTACCTACTTGGTGTGATGAATCTCTACGGTGATGTGTGCCTTGGAAAACTATTCCTCATTAAAGTGGTTGTTCAATGGAAGAAAATTCATATGAAATGGGGCCAGGCTATGGAAAAAAGTTATACTTGCCTCCCAGTCCCCTGTTGCTGGCAATCTGGAGCTCCCTTCGATTCGCACCTCTTACTTCCGGTTTCTCATCCCGACACAGAGGAGAGGCTCATGAACCATTCACTTACAATGAAAGTCAAGCCTCTCTTGTGTGCCAGAACGCGAACCTGGAAATGAAGAGCATTGATTCCTGGGGAGGATCGGAGCAGTACCAGTGGGAGATTGGTAGTTAAGTACTTTTTCCCCATCCTGGCCTCATTTCAAACTAATATTTTTTCCGCTGGACAACCCATTTAAATAATAAAATCACACTGTTAGTGTCACGATATACTTAGAGGCATAACTTATTTTTTGGTCATAAGTGAGCCTTCTGTATGTTTCACAGTTGGTACAATGTCCTTTACTTTGTATGCTTCATTTTTGCATCTCTGAGCATAGAGCTGATGTTTTGTCTCATCTGTCCAAAGGACACTTCTCCAGAAGATTTGTGACTTGTCACTATGCATTTTGGCAAATTTCAGTTTGTTTATGATTTGCTTTCAACAGTGGTTTCCTCCTTGTTTGTCTTCCATTAAAGGGGTTTTCTCACTACATCGTTTCTTACCTCCCTCCTGTTTTCTCAGTTTAATTTTTGAATTCAGGGATGTGTTTGCTGGCCAGCAGTGACGAGCTGCTGAGGACACCAGGGACGGAATGTATGAACGGGGTTGCGGCAGAAGTCTGGCGTATTTTCAAACCGATATCAGGTGCAGCCCCGTTCGCATTAGTGTAATGCCTCCCGTATATCCATATCAGGCGCATTACACGGCACTTTGTAATGCACCTGATTTTGGGGGCGTGCGTGAGGCGTGGGCACAAGAACCGTGCAAAGCTGTAGATTTATAGCTTCGTTACGACAATTCTAGGCGTATTACTGCTGCAACAGGTAAACCACTTTCAAAGTGGTATACCTGAGCCAGAAATGTTTAGTTAGTCTCCTAACTAACTCCTAACTCTCCTAACTAGTCTCCTAACCTCTAACCCCTGATGAAGCCAGTAAAGATGGTGAAACAGGTTGGGGAGGTCAGGCATGACGTTTTAAATTGTGATTTCTCACCTCTGTCTACAAGTGTCACCCGCTGCAGAGGGTGTCACAAGGGGGCCGTATTTGTTTTGTGTACATTAGATTAGGGACGATTGCCCAAGTAGAAGGCTTGGGATCCCTTACTGGAGCTAGTAAATTGCTGTATATATAAGGCTTTCCTGTTAATAGGTGGTGTTCCACCAAACTTGATAATCTAAAAGGAGCTATTCCTTCCTTCAGAAGTAGAAAGGGTTAAATGGTGAGGTTAGAAATCAGGTTTTCAAATAGTGTGTATAGAGGTTAAGAGTTATACATAATAAAAGTTACGTTTTAGTGTTTTATAGATAGAGAACTGATAGAGTTTAAGTTTGCCTATGGCAAAATAGTAAATATAGAAATGTCATGTAAGCGCTAGAATGCGCCTGAATTACTACTCACTGTAGAGCGAGTTCATAAATCAGGTGCATTCTATACTAATTTTATGTGCATGAAATTTGGCATTTACACAAAATTCATACATGCCGCTCGAGGTCTGTAGCTATAGCGACCAGCACTGCCAGCATAGCAGGAGAGATCGAACAGGTATGTAGCTATAGTGACCATAGGAACTGATGCAGCCCAGACAAGAGGGGGATATCTAGGAATACGTAGGACACTGTTAATGGCAATATTTTGCAAAGTGACTTGTTTTTGCAAGATCTTTAACATAAAAAGCAATCCTTGTAGTGAGACAGCCCCTTTAATCCCTTAACGACTGCCCACCGCAGCAGCGCTGAGAACAGGGCTGTACTTCACAAGCACTGTGGCGTAGGAGAAACCACTGCTCCACAGCGCTTAACCCGTTGATTGCCGCGGTTTGTGACCGCAGAGCAATCAAAAGGCTTTCCCTTGCTCTGTCGGGTGATCAAGACTCTGATGACCCAACAGAGTCCGGGGAATGACTGCACAGTCAGCTAGAGTGGCCCTAGGGCTGTCTGTGGAAGAAGCCAGCAATCAAGGCAGACTGTGTGCTGCCTTGATTGCTGTCTGTGTCAAACTGATAAAGATTATAGTGTTCTAGCATATATGAACAGGCTAATACATTCCTAAGTGTAAAAAAAATGTAAAACAGTTATCCCTTCATGGAATTTAAAAAAAAAGTAAAAAAACATAAAAAAGTGTAGAAAAAAATTAATAAAATAAAAATAAATATTTGATAAAAAATAATTGCATACATGCAAAAAAGCAAACCTATTAAACACTTTTTTCTCCACTGTATTTACCGAGGAGGATGAGCTTCCTGTTGAACAGAGGGATGAGGTAAACTCCAACTTAAAAGTTTCTTGTCTTACCTAAGAAGAAGTGCAGCTCCGTCTTAAGAAGATTAAAATAGACAAATCCCTGTGTTCGATCTCTCTTAAAAGAAATGTTGGGCATGCAGGTTCCGCTTGATCCCTTATTCTTTCTTCTAAATTTGTCTTTGACTCCAATCAGGGGCCGAGTTCTCAGAATGGCTCTGCATATTCTTACAGCAGCGAGATGTTTGATCTCGCTGTTTTGGAAGAGAAGGGACTCTCCCTCGAAATTGGACCTAGTCCAGAGAATAAAAGAAGTCAGAAGGATGGAATACCTGTCGGCATCAATGAATAACGAGTTGGAGCCATTCTTTGACACTCGGTCCCAATGGGATGTATATGTGATTGCAGCAGGATTGTAAGAGACGTGACTTGTCTAGCGCTTTCAGTACGGTTTACCACGAGGTATAGTTTAGGCCCTCTCAACTCTCTCCCAACCCTATCCCTCTACCCTAAGTGTGTCTTGTGAACTGTCTATATGTTGAATTGTCATGTGCCTATTACTCAATTAGGCTATGTGATCCTGTTGGATAAGGTTCCAGAATGTATAACATACTACTGTTACCAGATACTATTACATGTTATATCTGTACTAATAGGTTAAATTAGCCTGATGGTTTGTCAAATACCTTTGTTCTCCTATCAAAAAATGATAATAAAAATTCAAATGAAAAAAAAATAGACAAATCCCCAGGTCCAGATGGCATACACCCACGTGTCCTAAGGGAGTTAAGTGATGTCATAGATAGGCCCCTATTCTTAATATTTATGGACTGTCTAATAACGGGGTATGTCCCAAAGGATTGGCGCATAGCAAATGTGGTGCCAATATTCAAAAAGGGGTCAAAAAGTGATCCAGGAAACTATAGGCCGGTAAGTTTGACCTCTGTTGTAGGTAAAATGTTTGAAGGTTTTCTCAGAGATGCTATCCTGGAGTATCTCACTGAAAATAAATGTATAACGCCGTTCCAGCATGGGTTTATGAAGGATCGGTCCTGTCAGACTAATCTCATCAGCTTCTATGAGAAAGTCAGTGCTAGACTGGATCGGGGTGAGGCACTGGATGTCATATATCTAGATTTTTCTAAAGCATTTGATACGGTGCCACATACAAGGCTGGTAAGTAAAATGAGAATGCTTGGACTGTGGGAAAATGTGTGCAAGTGGGTAAGCAACTGGCTCACTGATAGAAAACAAAGGGTAGTAATTAACGGTACATACTCTGACTGGATTGCTGTTACTAGTGGGGTACCACAAGGGTCAGTATTGGGCCCTATCCTCTTCAACATTTTCATTAACGATCTTACACATGGATTGCACAGTAGAATATCGATCTTTGCAGATGATACAAAGCTCTGTAAAGTAATCAACACAATAGAGGATAATGTGTTATTACAAAGGGATCTGGATAAGTTGGAGGCCTGGGCAGGGAAATGGCAGATGAGGTTTAACACAGATAAATGCAAGGTTATGCACATGGGGAGGAAAAAATCCATTACATGACTACATGTTAAATGGAAAAAGGCTGGGTAAAAGTGACATGGAGAAGGACTTGGGAATCCTGGTGGACAGTAAACTTAATTGTAGCAGCCAGTGTCAGACAGCAGCTGCCAAGGCAAATAGGATCATGGGGTGTATTAAAAGGGGCATAGAGGCACATGATGAGAACATTATTCTCCCATTATACAAGTCACTGGTTAGACCACACATGGAATATTGTGTACAGTTTTGGGCACCAGTGCACAGGAAAGACATTGTAGAGCTTGAACAGGTACAAAGGCGGGCAACAAAAATAATAAAAGGACTAGGTGGACTACAATACCCAGAAAGATTAGCAAGATTAGGGTTATTTAGTTTAGAGAAAAGACAGCTTCGGGGGGACATAATAAATATGTTTAAATACATCAAAGGTCAATCTAGAGATCTCTCCCAAGATTTATTTATACCCAGGACTGTATCTAGAACAAGGGGGCATCCTCTACGTCTTGAGGAACGAAAGTTTCTACATAAACATAGAAAGGGATTCTTTACTGTAAGAGCAGTGAGACTGTGGAACTCTCTGCCAGAGGAACTTGTCATGGTGAATTCACTAACAGAGTTCAAAAAGGGTTTGGATGCATTTCTGGAGCATAATAATATAACAAGTTATAGTGTCTAGGATTCTGGAGAAGGGTCATTGATCCAGGGATTTTTCCAATTGCCAGATTGGAGTCGGGAAGGAATTTTTCTCTAAAATGAGGACAATTGGCTTCTACTTCATTGGGGTTTTTTGCCTTCCTCTGGATCAACACCCTAGCACAACAGGCTGAACTGGATGGACGTCTCGTCTTTTTTCGGCCTTACAAACTATGAAACTATGAAACTATGCATATATTACATACACACAAAAAATTTAAAAAAACAAAAAATGTAAAAACAATTGAAAAAAAAAAAATTCTGCAATAATTTATAAGTGAACTTAAACTATTCCCCCAAACAGTACAACTTGTCCCATATAGTTCTCATACAACTGCGTTATTGAAGACATAAAAAATGTTTGACTGTTGAAATGCAAGGAGGCAAAAACTAAAAAAATGTGCTGGTCATTAAGGACTTTTCAGGCATTCGGCTTAAGGAGTTAAAGGGGCTTTGCCATGATGTAATGTTGACGTGGGATCCTCCAAAATGGGTATTTAATCACTTTTCTAAATATATGTGATTATAAAAAGTGAAACCTCTGAGAGCTACAGCCTTCCTTACTTGCCCTTAGTTACTTAAAAGTTTGCATTAGACATGACCAGAGGCTGAGAGGAGCTGATCTGGCAGCGTTTGCTTGTATGCATTTCTTATCTGATGACAGGGAATTTGAATGAGCTGGCAAGGGACTGTGGAGAAAGATCTTGTCTTTTGTATAGAGAATCTGCTAGTTGTAATGTGATTATTTGAGTAAACAATGTACAATGCTCCCTGCTTCATGGCTGTGTTCTCAGCCCCCCTCTCTCTCCCCTGTGAGGCAGGGAGAGGCAGCATGTTTGTTTATTTTCTCTTCTGAGCAGATTAAGGCTATGTTCACACGGCTTATTTCGGGGCGTATTTACGGACGTATTTACGCCCGCAAATACGTCCCGAAATACGTTTCAAATACGTGTCACAAAGTGTGGCACGTATTTCGCGTCGTAAATACATTCCCCATTCTTTACTATGGGGATTTATGTTGCAAAATACGGCTCAATAAGTGACAGGGGACTTAATTTTATGATCGTATTTACGGAGATATATACGCCCGCAAATACGTAGCGAAAAATACGCCTCGTGTGAATGACAAGGCGTATTTTACATTGGAATCAATGCTAATCTAATTGTTCATTATTTGAAACGTATTTCGGGACGTATTTGCGGGCGTAAATACGTCCGTAAATACGTCCCAAAATAAGCCGTGTGAACATAGCCTAAGAGGTAAGAAACTCACTTCTTGGCAAAACCCCTTTATGTCCACTTGGCAAAGATAGTGATGGATGATGCAAACAGACATTAATGTTCCCTGACCTTGAAGTTCACCTCTAATGTCTTTGGAAGTTGTTCTGGGCTTTATTATTATTATTATTATTATTATTTATTTTAGAGTGTCATTAATTCCACGACGCTGAACACGCCAAGGAGTTCAGTTACATAATAGAAGACAAATATAAGACAAAAACAATAACACTAAGGGAGACATGTATGAAACTTTTTTTGCCCTTTTTTGGTGTAAAATGCGCCAAAGTGAGCAGTGTGCCAGCTTTGGCGCAACAAATGAAAATGTTTGATGCACTGTTCGACAGATCCAACGCTTTTTAATGCACCAAAAATGTTGGGGTGTTCTGGAGGTGTTATGGAGGCGTGTTACAATACATTTGCTGTTAGGGCAAAAAATGTCCATTATTTCTCAACTTACACCAGTACTGTACAATAATAAAAAGTAATTTCTGATCATTATCAAATTATATAAAATTAAATTATATATATTTTCTTGCTTTCATTCACTGACATTATTGATTGACACTTTTCTAATGACTTTTCTTTTATTTACATAGCATGTAAGGCCGAAAAAAGACAGACGTCCATACACTTCATCCTATTGTGCTATAATGTTGATCCAGAGGAAGACAAAAATCCAATGAGGTAGAAGCCAATTGTCCTCATTTTAGGGAAAAATTTCTTCCCGACTCCAATCTGGCAATCAGAATAAATCCCTGGAAAAACAAACCTTCTCTAGAATCCTAGTCACTATAACTTGTTATATTATTACGCTCCAGAAATGCATCCAGTCCATTTTTGAACTCTGTTATTGAATTCACCATGACAAGTTCCTCAGGCAAAGAGTTCCCCAGTCTCACTGCTCTTACAGTAAAGAATCCCTTTCTATGTTTATGTAGAAATGTTCTTTCCTCTTAGCGTAGCGGATGCCCCCTTGCTCTGGATACAGTCCTGGGTATAAATAAATCCTTATCGAGATCTCGTTATTGACCTATAATATATTTAAACATATTTCTTATGTCCCCCCAAAGCCGGCTTTTCTCTAAACTAAAGAACCCTAATCTTTCTGGGTATTGTAGTCCACCCAGTTCTTTTATTATTTTTGTTGCCCGCCTTTGTACCTGTTCAAGCTCTACAATGTCTTTCCTGTGCACTGGTGCCCAAAACTGTACACAATATTCCATGTGTGTCTGACCAGTGACTTGTATAATGAGAGAATAATGTTCTTATCATGTGCATCTATGCCCCTTTTAATACACCCCATAATCCTGCTACCTGACACTGGCTGCTACAATTAAGTTTACTGTCCACTAGGATTTAAAAGTCTTTCTCCATGTCACTTTTTCCCAGTGTTTTTCCATTTAACAAGTAATCATGTAATGGATATTTCCTCCCCATGTGCATAACCTTGCATTTACCTGTGTTAAACCTCATCTGCCATTTCTCTGCCCAGGCCTCCAACTTATCCAGATCCCTTTGTAATAAAACATTACCCTCTATTGTGTTGATTACTTTACAGAGCCTTTTCTCATCTGCAAAGATAGATGTTCTCCCGTGCAATCCATGTGTAAGATCGTTAATGAATATAGTAAAGAGGATAGGGCCCAATACTGACCCTTGTGGTACCCCACTAGTAACAGCAATCCAGTCTGAGTATGTACCATTAATCACCACCCTTTGCTTTCTGTCACTGAACCAGTTACTTAGCCACTTGCAAACATTTTCCCCCAGTCCAAGCATTCTCATTTTACTTACCAACCTTTTGTGTGGTACAGTATCAAATACTTTAGAAAAAATCTAGATACTAGACACTATATATATGCACAAAAACCACTTTCATAGATTCAGGCAACTTTTACACTGAAAAATCTATGCGAAAATGCACTTCCACGTGCCTATTTGCATTCATTTCTCCCTAAGTAACACACAGATACAAAAGGAGAGAGGACCCTATCCGCAAGAGCTTACAATCTACAGTGGAGAAGGTGTAAACAGTAGGTAAGGGACGGAGAGGTCTGTATAATGATGGAATGGCAGAAGGGTTATCGTAGGTTGTATGGATTTTCAGGTTGCATTTGAAACTAGTAAAGGTGACTTTAGTTAGGGCACTTTCGCTATAGTGTCGGGTGAGAAGCCTGATTGCATAGAGTCAAGAAATTAGTTACATGAAAGATGAGAGGATAGTTCAAGATAGATGTGCTGTTCAATTTATCATCAATTTTCCAACTGTGGTCACATCCAAGGAGGTTGGTTATAGTCTCATAGCACTTAAACGTCTAAATAATATGGGCAACTGTAGTAACAGGAACATCAAGATGTTTGGAGATGACATTATAGCATTAACCTTTAACATGTTTTTTATATTTTTTTTCATAATCTCCTTAGCTTTCCTTGGTTTATGTTCAGTGTGATACACACCATGATAGCAAACAGCACATTGACTATTTTTCACCCTCTAAATAGGAAGACTGACTGATTACAAGTTTGAAGACTAATTACAGGACACACCTTTGTTTATCATATCCCTATGGTCAAATTATGTTCAGTTTTTTCTAGGGGTACCATCATTTTTGTCCAGGTCCACTTCATTAGTTTGTTTTTTTATCAAATTTTTCAGTTGAAGTACCATTCAAAAGCATTCTCTGATTCTCATTAGTTGATTTCCAGTAAATATAAATATATTTTTACTCTTGTCAGTTTCAGGCTATTTCAGTGACCATTGAAGGGTACCAATAATTCTGTCCACATCTGTACGTCCACTTTTTTCATGTTGACAAATGTTAACATATTTTTCAACTTGGTTGTGAAAGATGTCAAATGATTTTGATCTAATAAACTGAGTGAACTAAATTTATCTAAACAAGAAAAAGCTGATTTACATTCTTCATGGCAAATTTCCTTGTTTGTTATTTATGGAGGCTGATAAAGATGGGAATATTGAATGATACTGGATTTTACCTCTCATTGCCCTCGGATTCAATGGAAACGTTCAAGTGTAAATTTGATAGGTTATTGGAGTCTGCTAGAACTTAAATGGGCTTCCCCACATAAGACTTTGATGGCATATCAGTGGGAAATGCCATCAATATCTGACAGCTGTGGGTCCCACATCTGGGATCTGCCCCTATCTTGGGAACAGGCCCCCAAAAGTTCCAGCTCAGAAAGGAGAGCCGGTTGCACTTATGCATAACACTCCATTCTATTCTATGGGTGTTCTGGGCAGTATCCGGAACTGCCAAAGAACAGAACTGAGAGTTATGCGCAAGGCATGTATGTTTTTAGGTATGCACTTACAACTATTGGTTCTGGAATTACCATCATACATTCAAAGGGTTGTGCTTCCAGAAAATACTGTGTTGGCCCTTGTAATGTTAAAGCGTTATATTGCAATGTTTCACATTGTGATGAAATAAGAACTGTAACTATATTTTTGGAGAAAGAAGCTTCTCTCTTTTGATTGATATTCTAGATTTTTTCTAAAACTAATAATTTAAATTTTGATGGAGTTTTTTTTTTTACCAGCCGGACACGGCATCACTGATTGCGGTGCATTGTGCACTCTCCTATGCCAACTTTCTTTTGGATTGTTGGGAGAACGTGCACTTCTGTACCCTTCGAATTTTCTGAAACCATGTTGTAAAGTACTAGCGCTATATAGATGATATCAATGTGTGTGATATTTATTTTAATTGTTAATTTCAACACATTTAACATCAAGTTAACACACCAAATATCATAGTTCATGGTTGATTTTTTTGGATTTAAATTTACAACAGGGTAAAATCACAAATTTTCAAGCTCTCATCTACAACATATTAAGTCTGGCATTTCTATCAGACAAGGTGTATTTCGACTGTGTATGGAGAATAATAATTTCTGGGAAGCAGCTGGGGATTTATGTGTGACACTGAAAAAGAAGGGCTGTCTATGACAAATTATATCTTCTGCTTATAAAAAAACCTATAAGAATTATTGTGAATAACTACTCTAACCTAGATTTAAGTAATTGGACCGACAAGTAAGATTAGCTGCCATTTTTAACAACCGGTAGCAAAAAAATACAAATAGTGGCTTCAGATTGGATTTTTCTATGCACGGACATTGGTTTACTCATTTGACTGCTCATACAGCTAATAATTTGAAATGCATTTACTTAGAACTGAATCCATATAGATTTATACATTGGATTCATTAACCCTCATATGCCTTAGAATTTTGACAGTATTTTTTTAGTTTGTCAGTCCTATGCAGTTAAAAAATAACATAGAAAGTAATGTCTTTTTTCAACTGTAGGCTAGGTTCACACGGCTTAAATGCAGGGCGTAATTACACCCCGCAATTACACAGTATGGACGGGGGCGGGGCGGGAGCGGGGGGCCGGCACCTCGCCGGCCCACAGACTTGCATTACCAGCGGCGCGTATACGCCGCTGGTAATTCACTTGTCAATTATCTCCCCCATCGGCGTATTCGCCGAGCAGGGAGAGGGGACGTAATCCATAGTTCTCTATGAGAACTGTGGATTACCGTAATGACTGGGACGTATTCCAGCTGTAATTTGTGCACTCTGGCGCGTAATTACGGACTGCAATACGTCCAATTTTAAGCCGTGTGAACATGGCCTAATAGTGAAGAGATAAACACCTAAACGGCGGGACGGACTAGTTTCACTTTACTGCAGCTGTTTTTTTATCTCTATGTAGTCTAATATCAAATACTAGGTAATGACTTAATGATTGTTCTATTGTTTGTACAGGGATAGATAAGATTAGACTAGATGCTCACAGGGCAATAAGAAGACTGATATATGAGAGGCGAAAAGGGTATTATCCTTTTTATGCACTGGCGAAGGAAAGTGGATTTCCAGCTTTCTTCACACTTCTCAGTTGCTGCTAATGAGAATTAGATCTTTCAGGCCTGGAAGAGAACTGTCAAGCAATCCTCACTATTGTGCTATCAGAGCTCATAGAGGAGAAGTCAAAGAGACAAACCAAGAAGTCGTGTACATAGGGGAACTTTAAAAAATGATATTAAAAAAACAAACATATAATAGTTGCATATTGCTTGTCAACATGTGAAGAAAAAAAATGATGGTAGTGTCCCTTTAATGAAGAATTACACTGGGGAACTGTCACAGAGTATGCCGCGGCCCCACACCAGCCTGTGGATACGCTCATACCTCTCCGATCTCAGCCGCTCCTTACTCACTCATCCCCACTCCTGCATCTCTGCCATCTTCTCCTGTGTGCCGCGCACTAATTGCCGGGTGCTGAACCTATATCTTGCCATCTCCTCCTTCACTCCCTGCCAGAGCATTAGTGTTGTTTAGTGATTGTTGCAGAGAGAGTTGTGCTATAAGTTGATCCGTGTACCTGACCTTCCTGCCTATTTATACTGACCATGTTCAGCATAATCAATCTAGCAGACTTTTTTAATCTTTATAAATCATTTATTAATATATTGGCCATGTTGCCTGCTGCTTGCTGTGACCTTTCTGTCTGTCCCCGACCGTGCAACTACCTGCCGATTTTGTACCACGCAGCACCCCAGCTGCCACCGCAAGTACTTCATGTCAAAGGTGGCAACCTAGTATTCTCCCAACCTGCTTTCCGGTGGACTCTGGTGGAAACCGGGAGGCTACTTAGACTCTGCTCCTCACGTGACTTACACCACCGCTTGTGGTGGTCCAGAGAATCCACCACCCATTGTGAAAGGAACTGAAAAAAAAATTTTTTTTTCATGACAAAGAATTGTGGGTATTTCAGTACTGCTGAGTCGGAAAATCCCATCCATTTTGTTCTAGCAGCTCTAGTTTGAGATGTTGATTACATGATTCTACATTGTTTTTGTGATTAATTTGTGTATAAATATATAGTACAGATGAATAGAATTGGATTTGTTCATGGATATTAATATTTTTTGTTTGCATGTGTTCTTTAAATGTTCTAAAATTTATGTTTTTTCTGTTTCAATTTCTTTAGTACAATATTCAGTGACCACTACTTTTAGCAGCATATACTTGGTAAGGTAAGGCTGTAAGGGACGCCCTAGTCTCACCTTGCCTTATCTTGTCTTGGCAGGGCAACCTCCCCGAAAAGGGCGATCCCGCACTCGAACCTGTTCCTGAGCTGTACCTAGTAAAACATGTGCCAAAAAAGTGTACGACAAACAAGGAACAGGCGCCACAGATAACAAATAAAGAATAGTTGTACGGGTCAAGGTCAAACTAGGAGTATGCGAAGTACCAAAGGCCAGAACGGGAGAGTCACCAGAAAGACAAGTCAAAATCCGAGAACCAGCAAAACGACACAGCAGAGCAAAACAGACAGTTAGGACACAAAAAGCAATCACCAGCAGAGACTGGCAGACAGGAAGCGGTTTAAACCCCCCGCCCCACCCCGGAATTGGCTCAAGTGCTTAAACCATTAAGCACCAAGCTGCACCATAGCTGAGGCTGCAACAAAATCCTTAAAGGGCCAGTAGCACAGTCCTGACAGTGGCAATGCCGGATCTCCAAAACTAGAGCTAATAGGGGAAAATAGGTGTCATGTTCAGACTCACCCAAACATACTTAAAAACAGTTTCAACTTTTAATACATCAAAATGAGTGTTCCCCAGGGTTATTATATACTGATTTCTACAAATACTAAAAATGATTCCACCAGGTTTATTTTGTTTAGATATTCATTAGCACTTAGTTTATATAGGCATGTACAGTAGTCTTTCATAATATCATACATACATATTATACATATTTTTATACACATTTTAGTCTGTTTACTTAGATTAATTAGTTTTGTTGTTTAGCATAACTAATTTAGGTTTCACATCATTATCATGCAGAACTGTATTATAATTCTATCACATATTAGCATACACATTTAATTTATTTTATACACATATAGTTTGTAACACTAAGGGCGACATGTATGAACGGGCTTTACGCCTGTTTTTTGGCGTATACTGCGCCTCCCAGCCCGAATCCCCCTGTCGGACGCAGGGATGCGGTGTTAGGCGCAGCGTTCGCCACTTTCAGCTGCGCCCCGCATGAAGGGGCGGGCAATGGGCGTGGTGTGGGCGCAGTGTAGGCGGTCCGGGGCGGGACGCGGCGCGCTCGAAAACCCTGAGGTATGTACGATTGCGAGTCGGCAAAGCGCGGCGCAATGCAGCGCTCTGCAGCTCCGACAGGCAGACCTGGTTTATTTTGGTCTAAATGCTCCAGCGGCGGCGAAGTGAAGCAAGAACGGAACATGTGAAGAAGCAGATAGAAGATCGCAACAGAAATCTTGGCGCTCAGCTCCGTGCAGCATGGAGCATGATTCCAAAAAAATCGCCTTTATAAAGGCGGAAAACATTATCAGAAAAGAGCTCAACCTCAAAACTAAAAAATAAGTAAAGAAATAGCACTTTCCAAAAATCTAGAACGGCGCAATATCAAGAATTAGGATCTTGGAAAATGCCGGGAAATACAGTAATTCAAATTCTGAAAGCTATTCTCATTGGTCGGCAGAAACCGGCCAATCAGAATAGGAGCGACAGTGAACCATTAAAACCTATGGAGAACTATTGACCAATCAGAATTAAAGGCGGGACAGTTCAAAATACAGTAAAAATGCAGAAAAGAGCTGATTGGCTGAGCTAGCGGGGGCTTGGCTATCTCGGCCAATCAGAATAGGAGCGACAGGGACCCATTATAGCCTATGGAGAAGTTTGAACCAATCAAAATCAAAGGCGGGACAGTTCAAAATACAGTAAAAATGCTGAAAAGAGCTGATTGGTTGAACTAGCGGGGGCTTGGCTATCCCGGCCAATCAGACCGCGAGCTACTTCTCCCATTATAGTCTATGGAGAGATGGGCGCAATGCAATCTCGGCTCTCAGCGCCGTGCGGCATGGAGTATGAATAAAGAAAACATTTTTATTAGTTGTAAAATATCCTCTGAAAAAGAGCTCAAACCTTCTATAAACATAAATCAATTCTATCCCGAACAACGCGTTTGTCGCCGAGACCGGCGCTACATCGGGAATTGCAATAGAGAGAATTGCCGGGAAATACAGTAATTCAAATTCTGTAAGCTATTCTCATTGGTCGGCATAAACCAGCCAATCAGAATAGGAGCAAAAAAGACCCATTATAAGCTATGGAGGAGAATTGACCAATCAGAATAGGAGCGACAAAGACCCATTATAAGCTATGAAGGAGAATTGACCAATCAGAATAGGAGCGACAATGTCCCATTATAAGCTATGGAGGAGAATTGACCAATCAGAATAGGAGCGACAAAGACCCATTATATCCTATGGAGAAGTTTTGACCAATCAAAATCAAAGGCGGGACAGTTCAAAATACAGTAAAAAGGCAGAAAAGAGCTGATTGGCTGAGCTAGCAGGGGCTTGGCTATCCCAGCCAATCAGAGCGCGAGCTACTTCTCCCATTGTAGTCTATGGAGAGATCGGCGCAATGCAATCTCGGCGCTCAGCGCCGTGCGGCATGGAGTATGAATAAAAAAAATCATTTTTATTAAGTGTAAAACATTATCAGATAAAGCGCTGAAACCTTCTCTAAAAATAAAGCAGTTAAATCCCTAACAACGCGTTTGTCGCCGAGACCGGCGCTACATAGGGAATTGCAATAGAGAGAATTGCCGGGAAATACAGTAATTCAAATTGTTTAAGCTCTTCTGATTGGTCGGCATAAACCAGCCAATCAGAATAGGAGCGACAGTGGCCCATTCTAACCTATGGAGGAGAATTGACCAATCAGAATAGGAGCGACAGGGACCCATTCTAACCTATGGAGAAATATTGACCAATCATATTCAAAGGCGGGACAGTTCAAAATACAGTAAAAAGGCAGAAAAGAGCTGATTGGTTGAAGCGGCGGGGGCTCGTCCAGCTTAGCCAATCAGAGCGCGAGCTACTTTCTCATAGAGTTCTATGGGAAAAGAAATGCAGAGCGAGCTCTGTTTGTGATTGGCTAAGTTAAAAGAGGCGTGGTTATTTGGACCAATGGGAGAGCGAGCGACGCTCCTATGGGTTTTCTAATGCAATCTGAAATAAAACTGTACATGGCCGAAATCAAATGATAATACTGCCGAAGTTGTCCCGATGTGTATATAAAATGAATAATAATATGGGGGTAAATAAAAAAAAAAAGTAAATCAATAAAATCCTGTTTATTTCTTTATTTTCGTTACACCAATACTATTGATCCTTGCCTAACGAAAATAAAGAAATAAACCTGATTTTATTGAATTAATATTTTTTTCATTTATCCCCATATTATTATTCATTTTATATACACATCGGGACAACTTCGGCAGTATTATCATTTGATTTCGGCCATGTACAGTTTTATTTCAGATTGCATTAGAAAACCCATAGGAGCGTCGCTCGCTCTCCCATTGGTCCAAATAACCGCGCCTCTTTTAACTTAGCCAATCACAAACAGAGCTCGCTCTGCATTTCTTTTCCCATAGAACTCTATGAGAAAGTAGCTCGCGCTCTGATTGGCTAAGCTGGACGAGCCCCCGCCGCTTCAACCAATCAGCTCTTTTCTGCCTTTTTACTGTATTTTGAACTGTCCCGCCTTTGAATATGATTGGTCAATATTTCTCCATAGGTTAGAATGGGTCCCTGTCGCTCCTATTCTGATTGGTCAATTCTCCTCCATAGGTTAGAATGGGCCACTGTCGCTCCTATTCTGATTGGCTGGTTTATGCCGACCAATCAGAAGAGCTTAAACAATTTGAATTACTGTATTTCCCGGCAATTCTCTCTATTGCAATTCCTTATGTAGCGCCGGTCTCGGCGACAAACGCGTTGTTAGGGATTTAACTGCTTTATTTTTAGAGAAGGTTTCAGCGCTTTATCTGATAATGTTTTACACTTAATAAAAATGATTTTTTTATTCATACTCCATGCCGCACGGCGCTGAGCGCCGAGATTGCATTGCGCCCATCTCTCCATAGACTACAATGGGAGAAGTAGCTCGCGCTCTGATTGGCTGGGATAGCCAAGCCCCTGCTAGCTCAACCAATCAGCTCTTTTCTGCCTTTTTACTGTATTTTGAACTGTCCCGCCTTTGATTTTGATTGGTCCAAACTTCTCCATAGGATATAATGGGTCTTTGTCGCTCCTATTCTGATTGGTCAATTCTCCTCCATAGCTTATAATGGGTCTTTGTCGCTCCTATTCTGATTGGTCAATTCTCCTCCATAGCTTATAATGGGTCTTTGTCGCTCCTATTCTGATTGGCTGGTTGATGCCGACCAATCAGAATAGCGTTCTAATTTTGAATTACTGTACTTCCCGGCAATTCTTTCTATTGCAATTCCTGATGTAGCGCCGGTCTCGGCGACAAACGCGTTGTTCGGGATTTAATTGATTTATGTTTATAGAATGTTTCAGCTCTTTTTCAGAGAATATTTTACAACTAATAAAAATGTTATTTTTTATCATACTCCATGCCGCATGGCGCTGAGCGCTGAGATTGCATTGCGCCGATCTCTCCATAGACTACAATGGGACAAGTAGCTCGCGCTCTGATTGGCTGGGATAGCCAAGCCCCCGCTAGCTAAGCCAATCACCTCTTTTCTGCATTTTTACTGTATTTTTAACTGTTCCGCCTTTGTTTCTGATTGGTCAATAGTTCTCAATAGGTTTTAATGGTTCACTGTCGCTCCTATTCTGATTGGCCGGTTTCTGCCGACCAATGAGAATAGCTTTCAGAATTTGAATTACTGTATTTCCAGGCAATTTCCAAGATCCTAATTCTTGAATTAGAATATTGGAAAGTGATTTTGTTTTATGTATTTTTTATTTTTGAGGTTTGAGTTCTTGGCGAGATTCATACATGTCGCCCTAAGGGTGAGAACTCCGAAAACTGGCGGTGCTACGTCTGTTTTTAGGCGCATTAAATAAGTGTAAAGTGCACCACAAAGTCTGACCCTATCAAAAATCTGGCATCAGGTATACCTTGCATAGTGAGCATAATACACCTAAAAATGATGCGCAGTGCGCCTCCATGAGGAAATGCACGTATTGAGGTGCTTAGCACATCATTATAAGTGTATATGTGTTAGGCGCATTTAACATTTTACATTCACATTTCATATACTTGTAATGATAAGTTATGCACCTCCGTGCTCGATGTGCCTCGATAGGCACATTACATACTCTACCAATGAAATGTTTGGTGCTGCGATTAGCGCAAATCATGGCACATCGTGCACGGAGGCGCATAGCTTATCATTACAAGTATATGAAATGTGCCTAACACATACATGTAAAATGTGAAATGCGCCTAAAACATATACACTTTTAATGATGTGCTATGCGCCTCAATAGGCGCATTTCGATATGGAGGCGCACAGCGTATCATTTTTAGGCCCATTACAATATGTCGTTCCCGGCATATAATGCGCCTAGTTCTGGTGTACGGCAGTTCATTTACTTCCAAAATATGGCGTCAAAAGCGTTTTTTTGCGCAATATAAACAAAAAAAACTGGCCTTGGCGTGTTGGGAAATGTCGCCCTAAATATGTAAAAGTTTTTTTGTTAATATATATTAATTCTGTATTTTCAATCTAGTATTAATCATTTTGTGTTTGTTTTTGTTTCAGATTGACTTGATTTTACAAATCTATTACCCGCAGTAGAACAGGTTAATAAATTCAGGTGAATTCTACACCACTAATGCGCACAACAAAATCAACGTCTGGGCGACAAAATTCATACATGTTGCTCTTAGTGCTTTTTTGCCTTTATCATATAGAATATGTAGGACACATTTAGGTTTTAGAACATCTGTCACTCAATGAAAATTATTATTATTATCATTATATTTTTGGGACATTACAATATCTATCTATATAAACTGTATATACAGTGCCCCCTTGAACTTTTCAACCTTTTGCCACATTTCAGATTTCCAAACTTTAAACATCCTAAGGAGCACTGTGCAAGCGATCATATTGAAATGGAAGGAGTATCAGTCCACTGAAAATCTACCAAGACCCGGCTGTCCCTCTAAACTTTCATCTCAAACAAGGAGAAGACTGATCAGAGATGCAACCAAGAGGCCCATGATTCCTCTGGATGAACTGCAGAGATCTACAGCTGAGGTGGGAGAGTCTGTCCTTAGGACAACAATCAGTCATACACTGCACAAATCTGGCCTTAATGGAAGAGTGGCAATAAGAAAGCCATTTCTCAAAGATATCCATAAGAAGTCTCGTTTAAAGCTTGCCACAAGCCTCCTGGGAGACACCAAACATTTGGAAGAAGGTGCTCTGGTCAGATGAAACCAAAATCCAACTTTTTGGCCACAATGCAAAACGATATGTTTGGCGTAAAAGCAACACAGCTCATCCCCCTGAACACACCATCCCCACTGTCACACATGGTGGGGGCAGCATCATGGTTTGGGCCTGCTTTTCTTCAGCAGGGACAGGGAAGATGGTTAAAATTGATGGAAAGATGGATGGAGCCAAATACAGGACCATTCTGGAAGGAAACCTGTTGGAGTCTTCAAAAGACCAGAGACTGGAACGGAGATTTATCTTCCAACAAGACAATGATCCCAAACATAAAGCAAAATCTACAATGGAAGGTTCACAAATAAACGTATCCAGGTGTTAGAGTAGCCAAGTCAAAGTCCAGACCTGAATCCAATCTGTGGAAATCCACAATCTGTGGAAAGAGCTGAAAACTGCTGTTCACAAACGCTCTCCATCCAACCTCACTGAGCTCCAGCTGTTCACAAACGCTCTCCATCCAACCTCACTGAGCTCCAGCTGCTCACAAACGCTCTCCATCCAACCTCACTGAGCTCCAGCTGTTCACAAACGCTTTCCATCCAACCTCACTGAGCTCCAGCTGTTTTCCAAGGAAGAATGGGCAAGAATTTCAGTCTCTCGATGTGCAAAACTGATAGCGACATACCCCAAGCGACTTGCAGCTGTAATCGAAGCAAAAAGGGGGCGCCACAAAGTATTAACTTAAGGGGGCGGAATAATTTTCAGTTTTTTATTTTTTGCAAAAGTTTAAAATATCCAATACATTTCGTTCCACTTCACAATTGTGTCCCACTTGTTGTTTATTCTTCACAAAAAAATTACAATTTTATATGCATGTTTGAGCCTGAAATGTGGCAAAAGGTTGAAAAGTTCAAGGGGGCTGAATACTTTCGCAAGGCACTGTATACAGTAATGTTATGAATGTGATATCATAATAATATATGTTCATATACATGCAAGACAGTACTTTGATTGTATTTATGTAAGTACTATTATTATAGTTTAACTGTATTGTGCATGCCTTTTTTTTTATAATTCTCACAATGCATCAAAGCAGAGAAGAGCAGAACAAAGTAATTAAAATATAATTCTAGAATATTATCAATAAAAGTAAAATTATGTAAATACAAGTTCCTGGGTTTTATGCCAACATCCATTTCTCCATTCACTTGCTGTTGTTTGGATTGTTCCTCTTTTAGACTTAGTAAATGTACAACACTGCCCTCTCCTGTATATTCAAAATAATTGTCAAGAGTTTCAAACCCACGTGCTAAATTTCTATAGACATTGTCTGACACAACAGTGTCATGTTAAGTTAGGAAACTATATCCTACGTGATCTCAGTACCTAATGTAGGAGTCTGGTGAAATTTATAAGCTCTTTTCAGGAATATTCATAATGTTCTAAACTCGTAGGTAGAAATACAAATGGAGAGTATTGTTTAGAAATATTGATATCATACATAGTCTTAAATAAAAGGGGTGACTGTTCCGATAAAATGCCAACCCGTTTAATCTACAATAGAGTACATGTTTAAAGTAATACAGTGCATTCAAAAAGCATTCAGATCCTTTACTTTTTCTACATTTTGTTACACAACAGCCGGATTCTAAAAAGGATTAGTATTTTTTCTTATTAATCTATATACATAGTACCCCATAATCATAATGGGAAATTTATTACAAAATGAAATCTCAAACATGACATTTACATAAGTATTTGAATCCTTTAATCCTTTGTTGAAGCGCTTTGTCACAACAGGAGGTGGATTCTCTGGACCATTGCAAGCGGTGGTATAAGCCACGTCAGGGAGCAAAGTCTAAGTAGCCTCCTGGTATTTACCAGAGCCCGCCGCAGGTTGGACTGTGGCAGGAGACTACCAGGTCGCTACCGCTGACACAACTTGCTTGCGGTGGCAGCCGGGGTGCAGTATGGTACAGAATTGGCAAGCAGGGATGTGGTCGGGGACAGGCAGAGAGATAAGGTCAGGCAGCAGGCAACATGGTCAAGAAACAATAGCAAGCAGGTCTAGTACACTGAAGATTGAGGTAATGTAACACTAACTATAAGGAAAACACACTAATGATATGGCAAGGAGTGAAGGAGGAGGTGGCCAGACATAGGGTCAGCGACCCGTAATAAGCCAATTACTGGTGACCGGCCCTTTAAATCTCACAGAGCCAGTTTGTGCGAACTAGGGAGTGGGTACGCACGCGCCAACATACAGGAGGAGTTCGTAGAGACGCAGGAGCAGGGATGGGTGAAGAAGAAGTGCTGGTGTAAGGGGTTATGCTTGTGTTGGAATGTTGACAGTAGTGGGTTGCCATGGGAAGCCAGGAAGTAGGATGGCAAGCTTGAGGGGAAGCTGCAGTTGGTGACAGTTGCCAGTCAATCAGAGTGACAGTTGGGACTATTAGGGAGAGCAGCCAATCAGGAGAGCTGAAGGGGGTGGAGGTCAGGCAGACAGTTAGGCCATGTTCACACGGCTTAAAATGGGACATATCTCGCCCTGTATTTCGCGCCATACTGCACTAAATACGGGTCGAGATACGTCCCAGTCATTACGGTAATCCACAGTTCTCATAGAGAACTATGGATTACATCTCCTCTCCCTGCTCGCACAATACGGCGAGCGGGGAGATAAGTGACATGTCAATTATTCACGGCTTATATGCGCCGTAAGTAATGAATGTCTATGGGGCCGGCTGGCTGCCGGCCCGCCCCCGCTCCCGAGCACACGGCGTAATTGTGGGCGAAATATGTCCTGCACTTATTGCAGTGTGAACATGGCCTTACAGGAGGGAGGCTGTCAGCCCCTTAGTAGTTAGAAGTATAAGTACGTTTGGTGTATATAGTTCCAGTTGAAAGCAGCAAGTTAAGGGGACCCCTGTCTATCCCGGCACCAATAAACAGGGCAGGCCGAGGAAGAAGAGAGCAGCCTGACTCACTGCCATACCTGAGATTGAGCAGGCACTGAAACAGAGAAAGTGGAGATCCAGACAGAGTGGACCCGGAAGAGAGACAACCCAGAATTACAGGTGGGCAGTTTGCGGGACTGCCGGAAAAGTCAAGGGGCCCATAGAGTGGACAAAGTGTGTCCTATGTCGCCAGGCGCCAGCACCTTGCACAGCTGGACTGGGTCAGAACCAGAAAGGGGTTGAGAGAGTCGTAAAGTGTCCAGAGAGAGAGGATCTAAAATGTGTTAAGCGACATGTGCCTTGCTTCAACTATGTAACATCCACAAGAAATATACCATGAGTAAAGCCTGAAGTTCCCCGGAATACTTGTGTCATCTGCTGTTATTGATGCAGGTGCACCATCCCATCTCTACAGAGTCCCACACCGCACCTCTCTCCACAATATGAAAAGGACCTGAGGATACCAGGGGAACCTGGAGGTGAGGGTAGTTGCTTTGGGCAATGGCAAGTTCATCCCAAACCCCCCCTCTACAGGTACAGGGGAACCTGGGGGTGCAGGTGCTTGCCACAGACAATGGGCGGGTGCAGTTGGCTGCCGCCGCAAGATAACCCGTACCTTCCAACTACCAACATCCTCATTTATTTTACATTTGGCGTAGTCGATGCAGGATTGCGGTAGAGAGGATAGAGACTGTAAACATGGTGGAGAGTCAGCAAACTGAGGTCCAGATAGCCAAATCTGAGCAACCCCATCTGGATGCACTTCTGAGAGCAGAGCAAGGCAAAGGGATGACTGTGGAGACAGAAAGTGTGGCTGTAGCAGCGCCAGAGGTGCCGCAGGGGACTGTTCCGCGTCCCATTTCCTGGGAATGGAAGCAAGAGCTGGAAGAGCAAGTGGAGCAGTGGTTGCAGGAGGACTATAAGGAAGCTGCACTGCAATTGTTGACCTAGCTAGGTCAATCCAAAAAGCAGTGTGAGCTGTGGAGTGCCAGGAGTAAGAAAGCACTCGTTCTGGTGGGTGGTTATTGTTGTGGGGTCAAGGACTGTTGCAAAAGACGCTGAAACCTTACCCCGGGGGTTACCAACAATGTTTACAGTACTATGTTTAATGTGCTGATAACACAAGTATACAAATGTTTTATTTCCTGCAAAACACATGTGTGTGTGAGTGTGTGGAAGCCAGAGATGGCTTCATTTTAAGGTAGGGGAAATGTAAGGGGTTATGCTTGTGTTGGGATGTTGACAGCAGTGCGTTGCCATGGGAAACCAGGGAGTAGGATGGCAAGCTTGAGGGGGAAACTGCAGTTGGTAACAGTTGAGAGTCAGTCAGTGACAGTTGGGACTGTAAGGCCATGTTCACACGGCTTAAAATGGGACGTATTTCAGTCCGTAATTACGCGCCGTAGTGCGCGAATTACGGCTGGAATGCGTCCCAGTCATTACGGCAATCCACAGTTCTCATAGAGAACTATGGATTACGTCTCCTCTCCCTGCTCGGCGAATCCGCCGCAGGGGGAGAAAAGTGACATGTGAATTACCAGCGGGCCTATACGCGCCGCTGGTAATGAAAGTCTATGGGCCCGCGAGGTGCCGGCCCCCCACTCCTGCCCCCACTCCCGCTCCCGCCCCACCCCCGTCCACACGGCGTAATTGCGGGGCGTAATTATGCCCTGCAAATAAGCCGTGTGAACATAGCCTTAGGGCGAGCAGCCAATCAGGAGAGCTGAAGGGGGTGGAGCTGAAGGTCAGGCAGACAGTTACAGGAGGGAGGCTGTTAGCCCATTAGTAGTTAGAAGTATAAGTATGTTTGGTGTATATAGTTCCAGTTGAAAGCAGCAAGTTAAGGGGATCCCTGCATATCCAGGCGCCAATAAACAGGGCAGGCCGAGGCAGAAGAGAGCAGCCTGACTCACTGCCATACCTGAGATTGAGCAGGCACTGACACAGAGAAAGTGGAAAACCAAATAGAGTGGACCCTGAAGTGAGTCAGACAACCCAGAATTACAGGTGGGCAGTGTGGGGGACTGCCGAAAGAGCCAAGGGACCCATTGAGTGGACAGTGTGTCCTGTGTCGCCAGGTGCCAGCACCTTGCACAGCTGCGCTGGGACAGGGGTCAGCGCCAGTGCCCACACCTTGCATGGCTGGACTGGGTCGAAACTAGAAAGGGGTTGAGAGAGTCGCAAAGTGTCCAGAGAAAGAGGATCAAAAATGTGTTTAAGTGAGATGTGCCTTGCTTCATAACTATGTAACATCCACAGGAAATATACCATGAGTGAAGCCTGAAGTTCCCCGGAATACTTGTGTTATCTGCTGTTATTGATGTTGGAGCACCATCCCATCACTACAGAGTCCCACACTGCACCTCTCCCCGCAATATGAAAAGGACCTGAGGATACCAGGGGAACCTGGAGGTGAGGGTAGTTGCTTCGGGCAATGGCAAGTTCACCCCATACCGCCCCTATGCTGGTAAAGGGGAACCTGGGGGTGCAGGTGCTTGCCACAGACAATGGGCGGGTGCAGTCGGCGGCCGCCGCAAGATGCCCCATACCTCCCCCCAACCAAGATCCTTATTTATTTTACACTGGCACCAGAGAGGTATAAGCTCATCCATGGGCCTTTGTGTGGCCACAGCATGCTTGGTGACACGCTTTTTGCAGCCTCAGGTCTTCTTGGGTGGTGATATAAGCTTAGCATATTTTTGGCAAAAAATTTTCACTCTGCAGATTAAATATTAAACTGACTTCCAACCCTTTTGTAAAAAAAAAATAAAAAAAAAATCACTTTTTCTAAGATCTATTAAAACAGAGCAGCAAAAAAGAGGCCCGAAAACATGTTTTGGATTTACTAACGTCATTGATCACAGCATCACACATACAGTATATTTGGGGAATTCAGTCCCCTTCTTTACTGGGAAAGTCCTAGGATGGATGGTACCACGTGTGGAACCCTTTGTTGATGCCCTCCCTACACTTTTAATATCAGCTTGAAAATTTAGTAAATGTTAGATTATAATGATTGTGGAGTTAAACTATTTCTAAAACCTGCATCATTATTCTTAAGAAAATCACTACATTGCGGCAGTTGTGTGTGGTCAAAGCATTAACAACCTCCATTATATGAGGGTGCAGTTTCAACCACATGTGGCTCTCACCACATGGAAAAGTTCAGTATAAACTCATTAAAGGGGTTGTCTCACTACGAAGATCATAGTTGAAAATGTGGGGACCAAAAATCTAAGGATGTACGTCCTTGGTTACTATTGTCAAAGTGCTATGGTTTTAGAGAACGGGCTGGATTACTTGTGCTTAGCAACGGTGTTTGTTTACAGGTCAGGGAAGCATTCTGTCCCGCCCAGGTCGCGGAAGGGAATGCACATGCAAAAGGAAAGACAGTGAAGAGGAGGGGCAGGGAAGTGTGCATTGGCAGGCAAGGAGGAGATGCAGTGAGAGGACATGCAGGGAAGTTGTGTGTATTGTATCCTCTTCACTGCCTCTCCTCCATGCCTGTGGCTGCCAATACACACATCCCTGTGGCTGCCAATACACCCTCCCCCGCTCTTCACTGCCTCTTGTCCCCCCTGCATGTCCTCTCACTGCTTCTCCTTCTTGCCTGTCAATACACACATCCCTGCCCCTCCTCTTCACTGCCTTTCCTTTGCATGTGTACATCCTTAGATTTCTGGTCCCCACATTTTCAACGATGATCTTCGTAGTGAGACAACCCCTTTAACACATTTATATTTTAAACAACATACCATATATTTACCACAATTTTTGTAAATATTTTATTATTTCTTTTCATGGGACAACACTAAAGATATGAAAGATTGATACAATGTAATGAAGTCAGTGTAAAACTTGTATAACTGTGTAAATTTGGAGTGCCTTCAAAATAACTCACACAGCCATCAATGCCTAAACTGCTAGAAACAAAAGTGAGTACACCCCTTAACGAGAATGGACAAATTTTGTCTACGGTGTCATGTGACTTGTTAGTGCTATAAGATCTGAGTTGTGGATGGGGAGCAAATGTGTTAAATTTGGTGTTATCGCTCTCACACTCTCTTATACTGGTCACTGGAAGTTCAAAATGGCACCTCATGGCAAAGACCTCTCTGAGGTTCTAAGAAAAAGAATTGTTGCTCTACATAAAGTTAGCCTAGGCTTCAAGAAGATCACCACAACCCTGAAACTGAACTGTAGCACAGTGGCCGAGACCATACATCAGTTTAACAAGATAGGTTCCACAACAGGCCTTGCTATGGTCGACCAAAGAAGTTGAGTGCACATGTTCAGCATCATATCCGGAGATAATCTATTCAAAATAGACGTATGGGTGCTGCCGGCATTGCTGCAAAGTTTGAAGCGGTAGGGTGTCAGCCCGTCAGTGCTCAGACCATACACTACACACTGCATCAAATTGGTCTGCATGACTGTTGTTCCAGAAAGAAGCCTCTTCTAAAGATGATGCATTATTGGAACCATGTAATGTGGTCTGATGAGACCAAGAATTTGGTTCAGGTGGTGTCAAGCATGTGTTGCGGCTGACAGATTAGGAATGCCAAGATAAGTGCGTCTTACCTACAGTTATGCTGCATGAGTGCTGCTTGCTGTGGGTAGCTATAGTTCATTGAGGGAACCATGAATGCCATCAGGTACAGTGACATACTGAAGCAGAACATGATCTCCTCCCTTTGGAAACTGGGCCACAGGGCTGTATTTACACATGATAATGACCCCAAACACACCTCCAAGACGACCACTGCCTTGCTAAAGAAAATAAGGGTAAAGGTGCTGGACTGGCCAAGCATGTCTCCAGACACAAACCCTATTGAGCAACATGTCTCCAGACACAAACCCTATTTCCATCCTCAAATGGAAGGAGAGCAAGGTCTCTAACATCCACCAGCTCCATGATGTGGTCATGGAGGAGTGGAAGAGGATTCCAGTGGCTGCAACCTGTGAATGCAGATGGTTATTAACCAAATTTATCACACCTGTGGCTGGATTGCCTGGGGAGCTTTTTCTCATACTCCCTCCATAATCCACATAGTCAATAAAGCAGGCTTATATATAGTCTACAAAAATTCTCATATTTATTCAAAAAACCACACATAAGTAGTGCATATCGGAGTAAAAAAAGTTATACTTGCTGTTAGTTGTAGCCACAAGTAGTATAACAAATGTTACAAATCAATATTGAAAGTCCATATGAGTCTGTATGTAGTCTGCAGTATCCACTGCTAGTTAGATGTGAGGAGATTGCGTCCGGCCAGCGGCGTAGTGCACACTTGCAACGTTTCAAGGGATTGTGCCGACGCTTTTCTCAAGCCTATGTGAGCCTCTCAGAATACACTTTGTATAGATTAACTTTTAACCACTGCATATCTAGCGGGGTTCAAAGTAGCAAAATTGTTATACTAACAGAATGCATATATAGATTTACAACCATTATTAAAAGAAATCACAAAACAGACATCACAGATACACAGTGAGGTTAAATTGCTCATTTAACCCAGTAGGGGACAAGGTGTCTAGTTTGAAAATCCACATAGATTCCCTCTGCGAACCCCTAAGAAAAAGAAGCCATCAGAGGGCTTCACATACATGAGTACGTTTGATGCACATAGTATATTAATTAAAAAATGTATCAAAAAACATTGGGCTATCTTGTATAATGACCCAAAATTTGATCACCTATTTAATAAGAAACCTCACTTTGTGTATAGAAAAGGTAGGACCATAACTAACAGCGTTATTTCATCTAGTATCAAAGTAGGTAAGAAAACTAACTTTTTGGGCTACTAAACAATCATGATGACCACAAATAATATCATACTCCACTCCTCAATTGCTACAAGGGTAACAAGGAGATCAATATTAGGACTCATCACTGCTGGCTGATCACTGTATCCCAAGTTGAAGTAGTCCTCCAACACAGGGTAGTCCTCTCAAAAAGATATTGGATTCCACTAACATCAGTTCTGGCTTGTCACTATGTCCCAGGATGAAGTGGTCCTCCAATATAGGGTGATCTTCTAGGCAGTTTACTGCGCGTGTGCAGAAATGTTGGCCAACTGGAAGGTAAGAATAGTATATTCTCTCAATACTTTGTGGGGGCTCCTTTCGTATGAATTTCTGCATCAATGCGGCTGTATGTACAGCACATAACTGCTGAAGATAGTGACTGGCTGTGTCACACTGGCTGTGAATTCAAGGTAATTGGCAAAGCACTGGCTGGGGACACAGTTCTGGTGATGCTGAAATAGCAATTACAGGAGTCCTACTGGTTATTTTTTATTTTAGTGTGGTTGGGAAGTTTTTAGAAGTCTTTGAAAAAATTTTAAACGTGACAGAGGTCATTGTGCTGTTGAGAGCAATTTTTTTGTGTTTTGACATAACCCTGTCTTGGAGGACCATAAACAAGTGGGTTAAAATGGCCCTGATAAAGCAACTGCGGCAACATTGCTACAACACTTTTTATAATGAAACCTGATTGTGTGACTAATATTTAAAATATAAACTGATCTTTGGTTAATTCCCTGTTCTACTTGCTGTATACTTGCTTTGACTACATTAAGGAGATATCTAATAATAAGGTTGAAGAGCTTAAAACGCAAATCCATCATCATGGTGCAGAATTCTGCTTATCGAATGGTACAGAATATATTTACATACGGTGTGCACACACTATTTGAATATATCTGTAAGACGCTATGATCTTGTGACTGGGATCTCACACTTGCTTACCACAAGATGTCACTGTGGACCTTCTATAGATCTTGACAACACTGTGGCTTTACATCTGTTCATGCTCTTAAAGAAGTTTGGTGGACATTTGCATCTGTCCAGTCTAACAAACAAAATACTCATTCAGTTGCACTAATGATACAGTTTAGCAAAACACAGTATTGTATAGAACTCTATTATACAAAGACGTAGTATAGCAAGTGCACTGTACTGTAGCATAGATTAATCGATCATAATATTAATACTACAATATCAAACATAACAACCTGACCACACCACTAGACACAGTCATCATTATCTGGCATGGGCCAGGGAAAAAGCTTCGTGGGGCGAGGGGGCCCGGGGGTTTCCCCAGTGCTATTTTAGTGATGAAGTTGATTTCACTCTGGCAGGAAAAAATGGCGGGCCAAAAGTGCTGGAAAAATTTTCAAGGGGGAGCGCTTTTGGGATTTTAAACCAGGGGCAGGTAACCCGGGGGCCGGGGGACTGGGGGATTGGGGCCCACCGGGGGAAATTTATCTTGGGGGCCCCCCCTTGTTAAAATGAAAATATTTTTTCCAAACCTCTCGGACGTAAATGCGCCCCAAATTTTCCACATAATTCAGTGTTTAAAAAAAGAAAAATGTATTGTTTTAGTACAATGTAGGGCACAATTTGTCAGTCTGGGCAAAATTATAGGGCCAAAAGGGCTAAGTTAGCTCCCCTCCATATTCCCCCCCACTAGCCGGAAAATAAGTATTTCCCTTTCCAAAGTTTCCCCCGGTCAGCACCTCACCACCCCTTTTAAAATTTAAAAAAAACAGCAAGAAAGAAAAATCTAACTCCCATAAAAGGGTTCCCGGTGTTCCCTTTAAATTAAATCAGGGGTTTTGTAAAAATGCCCCTTAAACGCCAAAGATTTTAAACCCTACAACACCCCCCCATAAAGGGGGGCCCCCAAAAGAGGGGCCAACAAACCCCCCTCAGGTATTCCTAAACCCCCAAAATAGGGGGACCAAAATAGTGGGGGCAGACCCCCTTGCTCAGGTATAAAAACCTTAAAAAACCCCACCATATAGAGAACCCTTTGGGGGTCAAAAAAACCGCTAAAGGTATAAAACCCAAACACCGGGCCCCCTAGAGAAACCCCATAGTGGTCCAGGGCACCAAATCAGGGGATAAAAACCCACAAAAACCCCCATATAGGGACCCCCCATAGTGGGCGACAAACCCGCCAGGGATAACCTACAAAAACGCCTATAGAGACCACATTTGAGGGCCAACAAACCGCTCAGGTATAACCTACAAAAACCGCCCTATTTGGACCAAAATTGTGGGGGACACCCGCTCAGGGGATAAATAAACACCGCCTTTTTAGAAGGGCCCTTGTGGGCAGACACCAGTCAGGATAACCCACAAAAAAGCAAAATTTGAGGGCCAATGGGGCAACCAACCCGCTTAAAGGGTTTTTCCCTTTTTAAAACCCCCATATAGGAAACCCCTTTGGGTCAGGGGGGGGAAAAAAACCCCTTGGCCCCCAAAGGGGAAAAAATCACAAAATTTCCCGTGGAAAATTTTTTCAGCCCCTTTATCCAAAAATAGAAGGGAAAATTAAACCCTGACGTTTAGGGAATTTACCGGAGACGTCTTAAAACTGATGAGGGCGTTTTTTCTTCTCTATGGGGGTCGTTCTTTTTCCCTTTTTCTTTATCCCCTTCCCCCCCCGCCATGATGGGTTTTTCCCGGCCAAACCCCTTCCCTTTCAGGGAAAATTTCACCCAAAAATCTTAGAAACCCCAATTTTCCAGCATCTCTTTAAAACCCATTTCCCCCCTTTTGTACCAAAACTTTTCCCCGGGGTGGGAGAGCGGGGGGAAAGGAATAATTAGAGGCCTAGTATCCCCAAAGGGGTTTGGGGGGTGGGGGAGGTTAAACCCCCCTGGGGGGTAATGCTAAAACTATGGGGCTTCCCTCCAATTATTTTACCAGGTAAGTGGGGAAGGAACCCCTAGGTAGGTAGGGGAAAAAAAGGGAAAACCCCCGGTAAACCCAGATAGGCCCCCTTTAGGTAGGTAGACTATCCCCTGGATAAGTTGGAAAAACCCTGGCCCCCGGGAGGGTTGGGGGGGACCTAGCCCCGGGTGGGTAGGTAAACGCCCCCCGTTGATAAGCAGGCCCCCCGTTAGGCAAGTTTATAGGCTTCAGTTTTTGGTTGGGGGACCCCGTTAGGTTTGGCTGTAGGTAGGGGTTGGTGAGTTTCCCCAAATTTGTTAGGCTTTAGGTAGGTTTGGGTTTCTCCAAGTTAGGTAAAAGGCTTGGTTTGGGTTTGGGTCCCCTTTTTAATTTGGGTTTTAAAACAGTTAGGGACCCCCTTTTGGAAAAGTTTAAAAAGTTTAGTTAGGGGGCCCCCTTTAGGTAGTATTTCCGACAGTTAGGGGTCTCCTTTAGGTTTGTTTTAAGGAAAATTAAGGCCTCCTTTAGGTAGTATTTAAACCCGTTTGGGGTCTCCCTTTTTGGTTGTATACAGGAGTTTGGGGTCTCTTTTTTGGTAGTATTTTCAGGTTGTTTGAGTCCCCTTTTTGCTTGTGTGTAGGTTTGTAGGGCCCCCCTTTTTTTTAAATTTTGGTAGTCAGGGGCCCCCCTTTTGGGGAAGGGCCCGGGGCCCCCTTTTTGTAGGGCCCCGGGCCCCCCTAGTAGCAGGTCCCCCCTTTTTTTTTAGCCGGGTCCCTTGTTAGTCAGGGCCCCCCTTTTTTTTAAAGGGCCCCCCCTTTTTGTAAACCTGGGGGCCCCCTTTTTATTGCCAAGGGCCCCCCAAATTTTTAATTTGCCCCGGGCCCACCTTTTGTAGTCCCCGGGCCCCCCCTTTAAAAGTCGGGCCCCAAAAAAAACCGGGCCCCCTTTTTCCCCCTTTTAAAGTTTCAGGGCCCATTTTTATTTTTAGCCCCCCCAAGGGGCCCCCCCTTTATGTTTGCCAGGGCCCCCCTTTCCCCCTTTTTGGGTTTTGTTAAGGGGCCCCCCCTTTTTGTAGCGGGGGGGGCCCCCCCTTTTTGGGTTTTTGGGTGGGCCCCCCCCCCTTTATTGGTTAGGGGCCTTTTTGGGGGCCCCCCTTTTTGTAACCAGGGGGCCCCCCCCTTAGTTAGTCAGGGGGCCGGGCCCCCTTTTAGGGTTTTAGGGGAGGGCCCCCCATTTTTTGTTTGGCAGGACCCCTTTATTGTAGGGGAAAGGGCCCCCCTTTTTAATTTTTAACAGGGGGGCCCCTTTTTTTAAAAAGGTTTGTCAGGGGCCCCCTTTTTTTGTTAGTCCCCAAGGGGGGCCCCCCTTTAGTAAAGGCCCAAAAAGGGGCCAAAAACCCCCCCCTTTTGGGGAGGGAAATTTGGGGGCCCCCAAAAGGGGGCCGGGCCCCCTTTTAGATTTTTGGCCAGGGTCCCCCTTTATGTAGCCCCGGGCCCCCCCTTTTGATAGCCAAAGGGGCCCCCCTTTTCTAGTCAGGGGCCCCCCCTTTTTGTAGCCAGGGGCCCCCCCCTTTTGATAGCCAGGGGGGCCCCCCCTTTTTTAGGGCCGGGCCACTTTAGTAAACCGGGCCCCCCCCTTTAAAATAAACAAAAGCCCCCCTTTTTTTAAAACCCCGGGCCCCCTAGGTTTGTTTAAAAAAAAAAACCAAAAAAAAAAAAAAAAAAGGCACTTAAATTCCCCCGGTTCCGTCCCCCGGGCCCCTCCGAGGGTTTCCCCTGTCTTTAACTGCCCCCCACCCCCGCATAGGTTTGGGGCGGTGAAGTGACGTCCCCCGTGCCGCCCCGGGCAGCAGTAGGGGCCGGCGCCCCGGGAGGCTGGGGAAATCCCAAAAAAACCTTTTAGGGGCCCGCCAAGGGGGGATCACCGGGGCCCGCCCGGGGTCGGGGAAAAATTTGTCCCCCAAAAACCCCGGGGGGGTCTTTGGTTTTCGGGAAAAAAGGGGAGCAGGGGTTCCCCCAAAACCCCCCGGGGGCCAGTCCGGGCCCGTCGGTACGGGTCAGGTTTCCTTTGTGGTTGTCTAGCTTGCAGGGCCATGCCCGATGTAAAAAAGGTTTCAAAAAAGGGCTGAAAATTAACTTTGTTGCCCCTCACCTTCCCCGAAAAAAATGCCCCGGAGTTGTGTGGGGATATTTTAATTTGGTTCCCCAAGGGGATTGTTTATAAAGAAGCCGGGGCATCAGGGTGTTTATGGAGTCAAAGCAAAGTCCCCTTTTTGGGTTTTTTGTTTAACCCCTTTCCCCGTCTTCTGTATCTCTGTTGCAACCTGATGTTGGGGATTTGTGGGCCCTTAAACTCAGTTTGGGCCCCCCCGTCTTTTAGAGCGCCCCTTTTTTAAGTCTCGCCCCTTTTGGGGAGGTTCTGGTTTATCCCAAATTTTAAATTTTTGTCCCTTTATCTCATGATTTTAAAAAATGTGAAAAGATGATGAGGAGGACGTTTAAATCCCAATTAAAAATTCACCCCCTTTTTTTTGGCAATTCAGGAATCGTGTCCCCCAATCAGCCCTGGGGACCTAGAGTAGCCCAGGGCTGTCTGTAAACAAGCCTGCAGTAGGGCACACTGTGTACTGCCCCGATGCTGCCTGTGTCATGACACAGATTATAAAGTTTAGCATATATGAATATGTACTACATTTTCTAAGTGTAAAAAAAAAGTAAAAACAGTTATCTTAGGGATTTAAAAAAAAGTAAAAAAAACATTAAAAAAGTAGAAAAAAATAAATAAATAAAAATAAATAATAAAAATAAAAATAATTTTTTTAATTAAAATAAATTGTGCCTACATTCACAAACCCAAAAAACCCCACACATATTAGGTATCTACTCGACGGCAAAAAACCTGTATAATTAATTTAACAAGTTGTTAAGTGTGAAATATGAATAGTGTAAAAATAATAAAAAAAATAAAAGAAATGCGAAAATTATGAAAAAACTTTGAGATTGCGGATTAAGAATCTCAAAGTTTTTTCATATGTTTAGATGCATAAAAAACTCCTTTGGAGATTTCCATTGTTTTTTTTTCCCTTTTTTCAGTGGTGTGCCATTGGGATTTGGCTGTGGACATATTATATGTGCGCAGCCATGCCCGTTGCACCCCAGGTTCGCAGTGTTTTTTTCAGAAAGTTTTTCTGTGCAGGACTAAAACTTTTTTCACATATTTCTTTTAAACTAAATAAAAAGGAGGAATTTTTTGGGATACCTCCATTTTGGTTTCCCGCACCCCCCACTCCACAGACTGTTTTAAAGCACTATGCTTGAGGGTTGGTGCTTTTTTTAATTTTTCTCTCTGCTTTTTTGGGGGCCGTTTTTTGGGACAGTGAGAGGGTTTAAGTGACCCAGGTGAGAATAATATAGAGTGGACCCCCAACTGAGTCCCGTTTAAGCCGGGGGTGGTTGATTTTTTTGGCCCAAAAAAGCGGCCCAAAAATTTTTGTTTTTTCAATATTGTAGATAGTGTATGTTACACACATTTTATTCTATAGACATTACAAAAATGATGGGAAGCACAATGTATATGACATGCAGCAGAATATTCCAGCTTCCAGTAAAAATATTATCATATGCATCATTACCTACTTTCTAATGCTTTTATATATGAGAATGATATAGTAAAGGATCTATACCATATTTTATAAATATCTGACTAATACAATTAAATCATTATGCAGCTAGTACAGACAGATAGGTAGACGCTCCTTTTAAGTATGCTAGACCCTAAAAATTAGTAAGTCAGATAAGTATCAGACTCTTTCTATTATGTAGATAAAATTTCCTTTTGGTATATAGGTATTTAAGCCCCCTTTAGGTAGATAAGTTCCCCATCAGATAGATAGGTAGATAGGTCCCATTAGGTATTTATACAGACTACTCAGTAGGTAAGTAAGTTTATAGGTCTCCCACAGTAGGTAGGTATAAAGGTACCTTCAGAATATAGGAATATAGGCCTGCTCAGCAAGTTTACAGATCCACTCAGTAGGTGATGAAGTATATAGTCCCCAATTGGGTAGTCCCACAGTGGGTATATAGGCCCCCTACGTAGATGGGTAGGTATATAGGTCCCCTCAGTAGGTAGATAAGTATAAAGGTTCCCATAGCAGGTAGAAAGGTATATAGTCCCACATTAGGAACCTATATAGACCCTCTCAGTAGGTAAGTAGCTATATAGTGTCCCCCAGTAGGTAGGTATATAGGGTTACCTAGGTTGGTATGTAGGGTCCCCCAGTAGGTAAGTATCTAATGCTCTCCAGTAGATAGGTAGATACATAAGCCTCTAATTGGTAGATATATAAGGTTCCCTAGTAGATAGGTATTTAAGGTCTCCCCAGTAGGTAGGTATAAAGCTCCCCCTACAATAAGTAGATACATAGGCTTCCCCAGTACATATAATATATAGGGTCTCTCCAGTACATAGGTAGGTATACACCCCACCTCTGTAGGTAGGTACATAGAGCCCCCTAGTAAGTAGACAGATACACAGGGCTCCCAGGTAGTTAGGTATGTAGGGTCCCCACTAAATAGGTTTATAGGGTCCCCAATAGGTAGGTAAGTATATGGGCCCCCTCAGTAGGTAGATAAGTTTAAAAAGGTCCCTTTTTGGACCTATTTTTGCCCCTCTCAGTAGTAGGTTATAGGCCCCCTTTGTAATGGGTTTAATAGGTCCCCCGTGGGTGGGTATAAGGGCCCCCAATAGGTAGGTGTGTATGGTCCCCCAATAGATAGGTAAGTATATAGGCCCCCTCATTGGGGTAGAAATTTAAAAAGGCTCCATTAGAACCTCTATAGCCCCTCCGTAGGTAGGTATATAGGCACCTCTTTGTAGGTAGGTCTATAGGGTATCAACAGTAGGCAGGTACAGTATATGAGCCCCCCAATATGTAGGTACATAGGGGTCCCCAGTAGATAGGTTGGTATATAGGTTTCCCCATAATAGTTAAGAAAAATAACCCCCCCCAGTGGGAGGTACAAAGCCCCTAGTGGGAGGTATTAATATTCCCCCAGTATTTTAATAGCCTACCCAGTATTAGGTCGGTAAAAGCCCCCAGCATGTAGTTAAGTATATGGGCCCTCCAGTAGGTCGGTAGGTATATAGAGCTCCCCAGTAGGTAGTTATCTTATGGTTAACTTTTTGGGGCCCCCCAAAAATGGGTATTGTATATAGGGCAACCCAAAGGAAGATAATTTTATAGGAGCCCCTAGTAGGTAGGTAGGTAGATAAGTTCCCCCCAGTAGTAACCCCATTATAAATAGAAATAAAATGTTCACCTCTCCATGCCCCCACCTCTTCCACACCCCGACGGAAGCAGCTAGGTGCGCAATGACTCACTTCTTGCGCCCCGGCGAAAAACAACATAAAAAGTGCTCTCTGCTCCGATATTATCTCAATTATAGGCTCGGCACAAGGAGGCTTGTATAATTGAGACAACATTTATGGTAGAAAGAAAACTCCAGCAGCCTGTTCTTTTTACCAATTCTGCAAAACAAGGGTGCGCATGGGGTCCCCCCCCTTTAAAAAAACAAAAGTGGCCAGGCCCCACACGGCACTTGAAAACATGTGTCGGAACTTGGGGCCCAGCGGGGTTATCAGCAGCCCGGAGGGGTACAGGCCCTGGCAGCCCACCGGGAATCTGCATGGTTCGGCAGATTGCCAGTTCAGGCCTGTCTGTGAGCCTTACATGCAGTGGGGTTTTTTGATTTTGGCCCCCTTACAAAGCCTATTTGATGTGAGTCTATTGCAAAGCCCCATTTGATGTGATTTTCGTCAATGCATAGAGAAATGAGGGAAAAAGGTTCTTTTCACACCTGCATTATGGTTATGTTCGATGAAGTTTTTTTTGTACCCGTTGGGTAGATTGATATAGTCTTCTCCTAGTAAAAAAAAATCCCCCAAAACTGGAAACCTTGCACTTACTGTAAGTCACCAGGTCTTTGATATCTATAAAGATCCTGTACAAATGGAAGCCATGACATCAGTCAAAACAGAAGCTTATTCTCACTAATGCCAGGCTGCCTATGGCTACTTCTGGTATATGAACCATTGTTTGTTTCTTATAAAAAAAATGTTATTGGGCCCAATACTGTAAATTTAAATTCTTTCCCACATTAAAAACAGTCCCCCTACAAAAGAAAAACCTGGGGGGCCAACTCCCATGATTATTAGCATTGCAGCAGTCTCTGATTTGCAGAGGTGAAGAGCCTGTGACTGGTGATGGCTCCACTGCAGTGAAAGGGTTTGCATATGATTAGAAAAGGAGTATATTTTATTTCCCCAGAAACCGTGTCACACTTGTCTGTGGGTTTTGTCTGGTATGAAATAGCCTGTGTTGGGAGCTGCAGTACCAGACACAGCCCATGGACAAACATAGCACCTTTTTGGTTTTGAAAGAACTATGTGCCAAACAATGTAAAACAGTAAATATATTGTATAGCTTTCAATGTGCCACTGCACTTTACTAAACATAGAAGTTTTTATAAACTAACTCTTTTCCCCCAAACACACAGGGGGGACATTTTTGAGCTATAAAAAACCGATTTATTTTTAAAGGGGTATTCTTACTGTAATTAAAAAAAAAAAAGGAAAAGGAAAAAGCGCAACCTCGTGCAGTATCTTTCACAAATTGTCAGGCTATTAGGATGGTTTAAAATAAATGCTTTCACCTTTGTTGGTTTTTGCAAAAAAAAGGCACAAAAGAGGCTGCAAAAGTTTAAAGGTTGTAAACATGGGAATGAATCCTGAGACTCTAAAATACTCCAAGCTGTTGGAGGTCACATTTAACAAGGGAGGAGCGCACAATAGTGTAATAGCATCACATAAAGCATATAATTTGTAGATAGCAGTTGGTTTACTCACCTAAAGAAGTTGTATTGCAATGAGGAAAAAAAATCTCTTTAAAAATGAACTTAAACCAAAAGGAATATTTTTTTTAAAATTTAAAAATTTTTTAAAAACTTTTTTTTTGTAATTTTCGGCAGAATTTTTTTTCTTTTTTTTTTTTTTGTCCTTTTCTAGCTGTGAAGAAATAAAATTTCTGAATGGCAGGGCAGACTGATCTCACTGCTCACGTTACTGCAGTTGTATGTAGTATGTGTGTATGTCGTCTTATTAAAAATATTAAGTAGTAACAGAACAATCACAATATTGTTCTCTGGACAGGCCTACATAAGATTAGACTAGTAACAGGGCAATGACAGAAGCAATACATGAAAATATAAAGGGTTGATCTTTTTTTGCACTGGGAATGAGGTGAACCAGTTTTCTTTACACTTATCAGGCCCTGCTGATAACACTGACACCTCTCAGGCGATACTTGGCCTGGAAGAGAGCCATCAAGAAATCCTTATTGCTATCAAAGCTCAAAGTTGGAAAGTCAAAGAGACAAACCAGAAAGTCATGTATGTAGGGGAACTTTAAAAAATCATATAACAAAAACAACCACCCAATTTGCAAAAAAAAACAAAAAAAAAAAACCATATAATAGTTGCAGATTGCTTTAAAATATGAAGGTAATGATTCAGCACTTCACACAAAATGGCAGTGGAGACTCCCAATAATTCTTTGGCAAACCTTCTTCCGGTATCTGAAGACGTGTGGAGATCCACACAAAATGCATATTTATATTATTTTTTATATGATATATCTTGTTTTTATAAAAAAATTGACATTTTAGGTAAAAGGTTCCAGTATTCCTTATAGACATATTTGTAATCAGCAAAGGTGTGTGGACGAATTATTGAGGCAGTTTTGGCATATCCACAGAACAAACCACAGAAATAGATAGAAATCAGTCTAATTTCTTGGATTTTCACCTATGTCGAGAATGGGGATCATTTAGCCATTTCTTCAATGATGAGGTGGCTACTGGTCACTGCATCTAGGGTGAGTGACAATGGAAAGATGGCCATGCATGTGCAGCTGTCTACATTTCCTTTGTGGGAGTTACAAAAACAAAATTGCAGAAAAACAGGACATTATTTACTTAAAAACACAGACATAAAGCCATACTTATAGCTCAATGGTTGCATAAAAAACTATTCCCAGTTGGAGGTAATATAAGCCTCAATGCTACATGGGAGAAATGTAACAGGTACAGCTCATTAGTGAACAATTGCTCATGCACCATTTACTAGGAGGGCAACTGCCTAGTATAAAACTGCACATTGGAATAGTACCAGTTTCCAACAGGAAGCAATCACCCCGTTGTCACTGTTCACACTGCAGTCTGTGTCTTGGACCGCGGACGTGCCCGTGTCTCTGCTATAGCCCCTTGCCCCGCAGCGGTTTGCTGCTGTCATGCTCCATGCTACAGTTCTCGCGGGCATGGCCGTGTCTCTGCTGTGTCCCCAGTCCCCGGCAACTGCTGCTGCAGTCCTGTCTCCATGCAGGTAGCGGTCCCTTGTTTCTGTGTACTTACCTGGCCGCATTCCTGTCTGTGTCTGCACACACTCAATAGGGGGTGCGCGCCTGCTGGTCTGCATTTAAAGGGACAGTGTCCAAATTACCTGTCCAATGACCTACAACCTCCTGGGATATAAGGAACTTCCTGCCTCTGTTCCTGGTCAGTTCATGCATGTCCACCTGAGCTCCTGACCTTGGCTGCTGCTTACTGCTGTTCTAGTTCCTGAGTTAACCCCTACGTTACTTGCAGTTAAGCCCTGAGTTACCTGCATATCTACTACTGCTGTTCCTACCATTGCACCAGCCTATTATTGGCTGTGTATGTTACTTCCTGCTGTTATCCCGCCTTTGTACCAGTCTGTTACCTGTCTGGGACTCTGTTACCTGCCTATGGCTATACCCACCGGGACCCGTCCACTCTGCCTATACCTGGTGTCCTTGTCCTGCAATTCGGCTTTCACTGCCAGTAGCCACTTAAGGGGTAGCTACCTGGAAGTTCCCTGCAGTGAAGTCCATCCGGCCTTGCGGTGGGCTCCGGTGAAGACCAGAGTTCCACTTAGACTCCACTCCCTGATGTGGTCACCACCTTACCATCTACGTTCGTGTTGGCCCCGAAGATCCACAATACCCAGTGTTCTTCAGTGTTAGTCTTAACTGACCCAAAGATACATGACACCCGTCATGTATAATATCTGTGTGAATGGTTGTTTATCAGTACTTTTGCATTTATGCAATCTTCCATGTGTTGTATTGTTGCTTTTCTGCATACTGGTGTGAACTGGTAATTATCCAAAGAGCAGTTTCTTAGTAAGCAGTTGCCCAAAAATGGATGGGTCTGTGAGCAATTGTTCACTAGTGAGCTGCATATGTAAAATTTCTTCCATGTAGCACTAGGTCTTATATTGCCTCCTACTGAGAATAGTTAATTGTTCAGCCACTGAGCTGGATGTATGGCCTTGTGTCTGTGTTTGAGGAGTTACAAAAATAACTGAAAAAGTGGTATGTCCCTAAAGAAGCCAAAGGGTACAACTCAGGATAATACTGATACTTTGTGCAATACATGGTTTAATTGAACTTTTATTGCTTTTTAATCTGTTATTATAAGAAAAAAGCCTTCTTAATATCAAAAGTAGACTATTTTTCATGTCTATAGAAAGATAAAAACATAACAAATTTTTTGGGCAGAACTATGGCATAATCCTATCAAGGATGGTATTCCATCAAGGAGACGTGAATGGACAGTAACTTACAGAATTAACTGGTTTGTCAGTACTAGACACCCTTTGTTTTCTTACCCAACCTCATGCCCTTCAAATGTGTACGTTGTTTAGCCATTTTTCTTTTAGATATTTTTTAACCTCTATTATGTGTTTTACAGAAATCTTAAATAATGAAGGTCACATTGCAAGTTTTTATTTCCTTAAAGAAAAATATTTTATGCTTCTAAATTATAACATACTAATTGTTTTACTTAAACAAAACGTACAATATCATCCTATTCAAAATTATCTGGTAAAGCTTTTACCCTCAACTAAACTGGAAATGAAGAGACTAGTGATGAGCGATTACATTGACTTTTGTCATCGGGTCGATAGTCGATATCGGCAATTATCAAGACGATATCCGATAGTAGATAATAGATTATCGCCGATGACCATTAAAGTCTTTGGGAGGGGAATAAAACCTTCATTATTACACCCAAACAGGGCTGGAGAAGCTGGAATTGACATCCACAACAGTCAAATGGATACGTGCTACATCTTAGGCAAAACACTTAGGTTATAAAAGCCACAGAAAAAAAGTCACATACCATTCACTATCCCTGTCTTGTACCACAGCCTGACCCTTAAACCTGCATCACCCACAAATTAAAAAGTGCCAGAAGGCAGTATGATTTGAACCATCATTTTACTTGAACTGGACATTGAATATCCCTGTCCTGGAACGCAGCATGAGCCCCAAACCTGCATGACCCCCACATTTAAAAAGTGCCGTAAAAAAGGAGTCTTTCAACCACCATTTTAGTTGAACTGGACATTGACTATGCCTGTCCTGGACCGCAGTATGACCATTAAACCTGTCTGACCCCACAGATTAAAAAGTGCCAGAAAAAGGAGTCTTTCAACCACCATTTTAGTTGAACTGGACATTGACTATATCTGTCCTGGGCCACAGCATGAGCCCCAAACCTGCATGACTCCCAGATTTAAAAAGTGCCGGAAAAAGGAGTCTTTCAACCACCATTTTAGTTGAACTGGACATTGACTATATCTGTCCTGGGCCACAGCATGAGCCCCAAACCTGCATGACCCACAGATTTAAAAAGTGCTGGAAAAAGGAGTCTTTGAACCACCATTTTAGTTGAAGTGGACATTGACTATACCTGTCCTGTGCCACAGTATGACCATTAAACCTGTCTGACCCCCAGATTTAAAAAGTGCCGGAAAAAGGAGTCTTTCAGCCACCATTTTAGTTAAACTGGACATTGACTATACATGTTCTGTACCACAGTATGACCATTAAACCTGTCTGACCCACAGATTAAAAAGTGCTGGGAAAAGGAGTCTTTCAACCACCATTTTAGTTGAACTGGACATAGACTATACCTGTCCTGGGCCACAGCATGACCCCTAAACCTGTTTGACCCACAGACAACAAAGTGGCACTATGCTATTTTGTATAGTGACTGTCATTTAGTATATTTTTTGGTAACTGACATTTGTTTACAGAATTTATTTAGGGAAGTTTTATTTATAGTTTTACATTATTATCATTTTGTTTTTTTTTCAAGTATGATAACATACAACATACACCCCTTCCTGCAGCTTTTAAAGTTATTTTTTAAACGTGTAGATGTGTTAATTCGTCCGCACACCCCATAAGTAATAAAAATGTAATAATCATCCCCAAAACACTTCTTGGTTGGATCCACAATGTCGACATCATCATCATCAACACAGGTGACTTTGTCGTCCTGACATTCTGCATCCAGGAGCTGCGGGCTACAAGCAAGAGGCACTGCAAAGCGTTGCCGACCGCCCGGGATTTTTGCCGATTGACCGGCTTCCTTTTCCTCCTCTGATAGCATGAGTAACTGGGCGTCAGAGCAGACAAAATCATCCTCTTTGGCTTCTTGATCTTTTAACATGCCTTCTGACCCCAACCGCATTTTGTCATCAAAGAGGTCTTCAGAAAATGGATTATCCACAGTGGTGGGTACACGAGTTGACATTTGGGCGGCCTTCGCTTCATGTTGGACGGATGCTGATGACGACATTTGTGGCCGTGACTGGGAGGACGCGGAGGTAAGACTGCTGGATGCAGGTTGCATTAACCACTGAAGAACTGATTGGCGACGCTGTTCGTTACTGAGATTCACAGGGCCAGGACCCAGCGATGACAGGCCTGACGGTCCTGCAACCAATGATCCGCTGGCACTGGAAAGAGCACCTTCTCTTGTTCTCCATGTTCAGAAAGATAAAAATTTGAGAAGGTATGGAAGAATTTTCGAAAGTCTCTTATTAAAAAACGGCACATCACAGCTATTCTCAAATCCCTCAAATCAAAACAAAATTGCTGGATTCAAATTTAACTGCAAGGTACCTCTATCAACAAAGGTTGACTGACTAAAAGTGAAAAAAACACGTATCTGAAATGTATACGGATAATAAACTGTATTTTTGGCACCTATCAATATACCTGTGGTGACTACAAAATTGCTGGATTCAAATTTAACTGCAAGGTGGCTCTATGAACAAAGCTGGCCTGCGCCAAAGTGAAAAAACACGTATCTGAAATGTATACGGATAATAAAAGGTATTTTTTGGCACCTATCAATACACCTGTGGTGACTACAAAATTGCTGGATTCAAATTTAAGTGCAAGGTACCTCTATCAACAAAGCTTGACTGACCAAAAGTGAAAAAAACACGTATCTGAAATGTATACAGATAATAAAAGGTATTTTTGGCACCTATCAATACACCTGCAGTGACGACAAAATTGCTGTATTGAAATGTAAGTGGAAGGTGCCTCTATCAACAAAGCTGGACTGGGCAAAAGTGAAAAAAACATGTATCTGAAATGTATACGGATAATAAAAGGTATTTTTGGCACCTATCAATACACCTGTGGTGACTACAAAATTGCTGGATTCAAATTTAAGTGCAAGGTACCTCTATCAACAAAGCTTGACTGACCAAAAGTGAAAAAAACACGTATCTGAAATGTATACAGATAATAAAAGGTACTTTTGGCACCTATCAATACACCTGCGGTGACGACAAAATTGCTGTATTGAAATGTAAGTGGAAGGTGCCTCTATCAACAAAGCTGGACTGGGCAAAAGTGAAAAAACACGTATCTGAAATGTATACGGATAATAAAAGGTATTTTTGGCACCTATCAATACACCTTTGGTGACTACAAAATTTCTGGATTCAAATTTAAGTGTATGGTACCTCTATCAACAAAATTTGACTGAACAAAAGTGAAAAAAACACGTATCTGAAATGTATACGGATAATAAAAGGTATTTTTGGCACCTATCAATACACCTGTGGTGACTACAAAATTGCTGGATTCAAATTTAACTGCAAGGTACCTCTATCAACAAAGCTTGACTGACCAAAAGTGAAAAAAACACGTATCTGAAATGTATACGGATAATAAACGGTATTTTTGGCACCTATCAATACACCTGTGGTGACTACAAAATTGCTGGATTCAAATTTAAGTGCAAGGTACCTCTATGAACAAAGCTGGCCTGCGCCAAAGTGAAAAAAACACGTATCTGAAATGTATACGGATAATAAAAGGTATTTTTGGCACCTATCAATACACCTGTGGTGACTACAAAATTGCTGGATTCAAATTTAACTGCAAGGTACCTCTATCAACAAAGCTTGACTGACCAAAAGTGAAAAAACACCTATATGAAATGTATACTGATAATAAAAGTGGAGTTTTGCACCTAACAAATAGACCTGCAGTTACTAGAAAAGATCTGTATCCTAATATAAGTTCAGGCTGGCCAACATCCAAGTAATATTTCAACAGAAAACTGTTAATAATAAAGCTATTGCAATGCAATGTCTACACTAAGTCTGGGTGCACAATATCCAGTATCCTTTAAAGAGCTTGTCTGTGTTCGCCCGCGGGCCCCCCCCTCCCCCGCGCTCTCCCCGTGACTTTACAGCGGTAGATGCTCCTTTAAAATTCTCAGCCTAACTACCTAAAATCTGCAAATCTCTGATCTACCTAAGTTCTAAGGTTCACAGCTAAAAGTATAGCTGTCTCTGTGAACAAATAGAATAATTTCACTGAGCTGTTTGCACAGAGGCAGAGCGCAAGTCCTACTCCTTTGAGATACTGACACACACTGATCATGAACAGGAAGGGCTGTTCTATGTAAAACGAGGTCATGTGATTTTTCCAGCCAATCGCAACCATACACATCCCAGTCATGACGTCGCACACACCGCTCACCCTGCTCTATTCTGTAATCTGATTTGCTGGCCGCCAAAATGACAGGAAGCGCCGAAAATGGCGCGATATTAATAGATTATGCGCAGATTTTAACCTAAATTATCGCATGATCTAAAAATTCCGATCAACATAAAAACCGTGCCGATTTCAACTTTGTCGATAATAATCGCTCAACACTAGAAGAGACTCAAGAAAAGCTCTTAGCAAAATTTCAGAAATGATAAATTCATCACATACTTTGATTTCTTTAACCTCAGAAGCCTGGATAAAGCAGACAGACCCTCTGCCGCCATGCTGTTGGTAATGGTAATTAAAAAATAGAAATAAAACCTACTTCTAAAACCTCCTGTGATTTTAATAAACATTGGTAATCATCATTATAATTTCAGACCAGGAATTCCCAGCTTCATGTGTTACTGCGACCCACAACATTCCTATAACAAAGCTGCAAAATCATAGCTAATTATTACTTCTATAATACATGTGGAGACAACACTGTGTACTACCCTTTCTGTGCCAAAGCTAAAAACACAAACAGAATAAAAAGGAAACAACCATAGTGGTTTCCATGCATATATAGCATTATGAAGAACCGATGAGAGTTATTTGTCTATGCTGTGTAGATGCCTCCAATATAACTTTTCCAAGGCAAACATGAAAATCATAAATAAATTGTTTGGTTTGGCAAAATCATCATAGTATATTTCTGGACTTTGGAAGAAAACAGCAACATAGGAAGAAATTCACATCTCCCCAACTAAAAAAAAGTTTTTAAAAAAAAAAATGAAAAAAATTTTTAAAAGAAAAAGGAAAAAACTGGTAAAAAATTTAAAATTTTTCCCAAAAAGTTTTAAAACTTTTAGCCAAGTTTTTTGCATCACCACAAATTTTTTTATAAACCCCGAATTTTTTAAATTTAAAAATTTTGAAAAGTAATTTAAAATTTGGGGAAAATTTTGGTTAGGTTCTGCAGAATGGGAATTAATTTTGGGCTTTTTAATCAAATGGAAAAAGGGTTTTTGAAAACATAAAAATTTTTTTTCAAAAATGTTGGGATGAAAAATATTTCAACAAAGCATCAAAAAAAGGAGTAAATTTTTAAAACATAATCAAAGTTTAAAAATGTTTTTTTCCGAAGGGGGTTTGGGTTTGGGTTCGCTGGACCACCGCAAGCGATGAATTTTAAGCCACGCCAGGGAAAACGGAGTCCCCAAATACCCCCCCCTTTTTTTTCCCCCAAACCCCCCCGCAAAAATGGGATTTTCTTTTCTTTCGGCGTGAGGCTACCCGGTCGCTACCCCTACGTGACTTGCTTGCGATGGCGGCCGGGGGACGGGGTGGTTTCAAAAACGTAATCCCCGAGGCGTAGCGGAACAGCAGAAGGTCAAAGGGCAAAGGCCCCCCAGAGGTTTTTGGTCAGAGACGGGCAACGGTCCCGGCAATTTGGGAAACAGGCCCGGGGCAGGGAACGTAAAAAAAACGGACTGGGACAAAGGGTAATCCCAAAAAGGACTCCAACACTCTCTAAAAACAAGTAAAAGCACACCAAAAATCTGGGAAGACTGGGTGGGGGGGTTTTTTCCATTTTTTTAAGGCCAGCGGCCATTTAATTTAAACCCAAAAAAAAGGTGCACTGGCCCCCCTTTAAAAACCCCAAACCAAAACCCCTCCCCGCGCGCCCCCCTTTCGCCAAAGCAGGCGGGTACAAGAGGCGGCCGGGGGGAAAACCCCGGGAAGGGGCCGCCAGGAGCGGGGGTAAGGGGGCCCCGGCCCGGCCCCCCCCGGGGGGGCCCACTTTCCCCGGGACCCGCGCCCCGCCCCCATGACAGTACCCCTCCCCTTTGGGTTCCCCCCCCCTTTTTTTTAAAGGAACTTTAGAGAAAGGTTTTAGGGGACCCGGTTTTTCCCCCCAGTTCCCACGAACGCTTTCCCCCCGGGCCCAACCCCTTCCATTTAATAAGAAAGAAACCCCCTTTCCCCCTTTACTGTCTCTTCCCCCCAACAAACCCCCCTTTTACCTCAAAAATGTTAAACAAAAGTTGGCCAACCCGGAGAAGGGGAGACAGATCCCCGGGAGAACGATTCCCCAAAACCCCAGGCTTGAGGGGGGGGAAACATTTGGGAAAGGGGTTCGGGATATGCAGAGTAGGAGGCCCAAACGAGCTTGTAGGACCCGGGTTTTTAATTCCGGAAGTACAACAAAAAGGGGCCCATAACCTTTGGGGCCTAACTTTTTAGCAGGGGACCCTTGAAACGGATTGGGATTTTTTGGGGGACAAAACCCAAAATCTATCACCCTTTGGGTTAAATAGGGGCGGAGGTTTACCGGGAACCTTTCGCCCTGGATTTTGGTGCGAGCAAAAGGGCCCCAGAAGGGGGTTTAACCCGGGTTTTTTGGGCCCAAAGCCTTGAAAGTCACGCACCCCGGGGATTCCCCAGGAAAATTACACAAAAGCCAGAGGGAGGGGCCCGGGGGGGGATTTTAGCCCCCAAAAACCACAAAAAAGGGAGAGGCCCCAGGGGGATTTTGGGGTCCCAAAAGAATTATAAAAATTCTGCCCAGGGGAGGGGGTTTAGAAACCCAAATTAAACCTGACGGGCGGGAAAAAAAAATCTTAAAATTTTTTCCCCCCACCCCCAGGGGGTGGGAAAAAAAGTGTTTTTTTCCCCCAAAAGGAGGCCCGGTTGAGGTTCCAAGGGGGAAAAAAAAAAAATTCCATTGGGCAATTATAAAAAGGGGGACCAAAGGTCGGTTTTCCCCGGGGCAAACCCCGGGAAAAGGCTTTTACCAAGGGGGAGACCTGCAGGTTTTGAGACAGGCACTTTATTTTCCGGGCCCCAAAAAAGGGAAAAAAGGGCCGACCCAAAATCTCTAACATCCCCGGACAAAAGTGGGCCAACCCAAAAATACCGAGAGATTACCTTTCAGAAATTTTTTGGGTTCCCCGGGGGACCAGCTTTCCCAGAGGGATGTTCCCCCCCCTATAGGATACGAGGCCCAGGGAGGGCCTACGTAGGTCTCCCGGAGGAGCTGTTTTAAGATCCAAAGGGGGCCCCCCCGTGGAGGAGCCGTTTTAGGATAAAATTAAAGTGCTTTTAGAGGGGGCTCTAGGCCCCCAGGGCCGAGGATCCCGAAGGGCGTCCGCCCCTTTAAGTTCTTTTTTGGGTGGCCGAAAAAATGGGAAGGGGGAAGTTAAAGCGGGCGAAAAGAACACCAACCACCCGGGGTTGTGAGGGTTTCCAAAACGTTTGGGGCAAATTTGGGGATACAGAAAGATTTTTTTGATCGTTTAATATCTCCCAAAGGGGAGGGGGAGCCCCCCCCAATTAAGTGAACCAAATTCCCTTTTAGGGGTAATTTTTAAAGGCCAGAAGTTTTCCCCATCCCCCCGAAAATGTAATTACTTCGGCCCGGGAGTTAAGGTCTTAGAGAAGAACCCCAGGGCCGCAATCCCCCCTGAGGAGGACTTTTTTAAGAAAGGGGCAGCCTTGGGAAACCTACTGAGGGGGGCGTCCCCCTTTTTAAAGGAAAAAAAATTGGGCCCCTGTGGTCCCGGGGGAGAAAAACAGGAGCGAAGCGAATGCTGATTTTTAAAACGGGTTTAAAAATTCTTTTTGGGCCCCGGGAGGCCAGGGCCCCTTTGGGGTTTGCCTTTTTCTTGGTGAGGGTTAACCAGTGGGGGGCCCCCAGGTGAGGGGTAATTGGGGATAAACTGCCTGTAAAAAGTTTTTTTCGAAACCCAAAAAGCGTGGATGGGAAAGGGAAAACCCCCACCGTTCCCCGGGTCCAAATTCAGGGCCGCTGAAAAAGCTTGGAAAAAAGGGGGCCATCTGGAGACCCCTTTATCCGAAAAGATGTACCCTAAGAAGGGGAAGGAAAGGGGGATTCAAAAAAGGCAAATTTTCCCCAGTTTTTTTAAAATAGCTGGGGGGTACGGAGAAAAGTCTTAGCACCTGGGGGACGTGGTGGCGGTGAGGGCTTTTAGCTCTGGAGAAAGATTAAATGCCCAATAGACCCATGAAGCAGACGTAAAAGCAGGTCGCGGGAAAAAAACTCGTTTACAAAATTTTGGAACACACCCCCGGAGCGGGTTTCAGAGACCAATGGCATGAAAAAGAAATTTAAGGGGGCCCTCATGGGTTTTTTTTAAGGCCGTCTTCCAATTTGTTGCCTTTCCCGAATTAACCCAAACAGGTTTTTAAGCACCGCGTAAATCCAATTTGGGAAAAAAAATTTTCGCCACTAGGGGATCAAACAGTTTTTCCCAGATCAAAGGCAGGGGGGGAATATTTTTTTTATGGTGGGTTTTAAATTTTTGGCCAAAATAACATTTTAAAAAAAAGGCCGGGGGAAAATTCCTCTTTTTTTTCGACAAAGAAGAATCCCGGCCCCCCCAACCCCGGAAGACTTGCCCCTAAAAACCCCCTTAAAGGAGATTCCCCCTGGGAAAGTAATTCCCCCCATCGCCTTGGTTTCCCGGGGCAGAAAGTGGGTAAAACTCTGCCTTGGGGGGGCTATAAACCCGGGTTTCCCGGTCAATAGGAAAGTCGAAGGGGGCCGGGGGGAGGAAAAGTTTTGGGGGTGTTTTTTTTGGGAAAAAAACGTCCCCTAGATCCTGGTTTTGGAGGGTTGGGAACCCGGGAGACTTTGCAAGGGCCGGGGGCCCGTAGAACTGGATGGGACCGGTTAGGCTCTGGAATGGCACGCCGGGCCCCAACGGACAATTTCCCCCTGGGGTTTTCCCGTCCCAGGGTTTGGGCGTGCTCCTTTTAAACCCAAAAAAAATCCCAGGGGGATTTTTTGAAGAGGAACGAGACAGAACGAGGAGTTTTTTAGAGTCTCCTTGTTAGGGCGCCCCACCAAGGTGAGGGGCCGCGTTTCAGAACCGAATAGCATCCTTGGGGGCTTTTCCCCCTGACAGAGGAGAAAGAAAAATGGGTTTTTTGCAAGGGTCCCAAAGGGAGAAAGGAACTTTTGGGGGCCAGCGCGTTTTCTGATAAAATTTCCGGGGGACCCCCCATCAAGGAAGGCTTTTGGCCCTTTAAAGGTGCTGTTCCCCGGGAAAATACCACAGAGTAACCCGGAATGGTCAGATTGGGGGGAAGGCCCACTGACACCCCAGGGATCCTCTCCGCAAGCCCTAGGTTGGGGCGTTTCCCAGGGGCACCGACAGTCCCCAATGAAGTGGGCCCCGAGCCTCCACAAAAAAAACATAGCCCGCAAACAGACAAAGCTGTGAGCGTTCCCTCCTGGGGGCAAAATGAGCCCTTTTTGACCTGAAAGGGGGTTTTTCCCCCAGGAACCAAATTGGGGGAGGAAGTTTGGGGGTTGTTTGGGAAAAAAGGGGGCTAAACGAGGTAGGGCCCGGGGTGGTCGGGTGACCTCCCCGTTTGGAAGGGGGAAAAATCTTGTTTCTCCCGGGAAAAACGATATCCCCATTCGGGTGGGGGAAAACCCAATCAGTTCGTTTCCCGAGAAAGGGGGCAAGGGTCCCCCACCCGCGACCCAAATTTTTTAATCGCCCCGAGGCCTTCCCGAAGGTTTCCACCAACGCCCCATTTTTTTTCCCGTTCAGTTTCCGAGGGTAAAGGGGGGCGGAACTGCAGGAGGGAGTGACCCACAGGGTCCTCTGACGGAAGAAACAGAGCTGGGCAGCGGGGGAGGGGCGGGCCCAGGGTTCCCCAAAGACTGTGTGGGAAACCCCCGGGGGAAGGCTTTTCCCGATTAGCCCCTCCCGCGGGTCCCTTTGGGCCCATAAACGAGTGGGCCCCGGGCCCGAGCTTCGCCCGGAAAAGGCTAATTAAGAAGGCCACCTTTCCCCTCCCGTGGAAAAAGAGGCCCCCAACAACTCGAAGGGGTGGAGCTTTTGGGGATGAAAGCCCTGCATTTCTTGGGGGGCCCCCCTCCCTAAACGAGAGGGGGGCGGGAGGGGGAAAAGAAGGTCCCGTTTCAGGAAAACAGGGACGCCATGGCTGGGAGGACAAAAATGGTGCAGGAGTTCGGAAGCGGCCACAGGCCCGGGGGTTTGACCCAAACCGCAAGGTTTTTTTCAAAAATGGCCCCCAAGCCCGGTTCCCATCCCCTGGCTTTTGCTGAGCGAAAGGCTGTCGTGACGTCCCGGAGTTTTTTGGGGAGAGGTACCCCCGGCCCGGAAAACCCCTGGCCAGATTGTACTGTAAGGGTTTTGGTGGGGTTTCCCGGGCCACCGCAAGCGATGAAGTTTTAAACCAAAGGGCCCGGGGGCGGAGGGCCCAATTTTCCCGGGGTTTTTTCCCCCAAGCCCCCCCCGCAAAGCGGGGGTGGACTTGTTTCGGGGTTAGGGTACCAGGTTTGCAACCCCCCACGGGGACTTGCTTTCGAAGGCGGCCGGGGGTAAAGGCCCTGGTACAAAATCGTAAAACCCCGGAAAGGGGTATCAGGGGCCCGGCAGAAGGGCCCGGGCAGGCGGCAGAAAGGGTTTTTTTTGGGCAAGACCCCGGCAGAAAAGGGCAGGGCAGGCCCGGCCAAAAAAGGGAAAAGGGCCAAAAACGTAAAACAAAGCGGACTGGTACCGGGTAATCAAAACGGACCCCCAACACTCTCTAAAGACAAGGGACGCACACCAACAATCTGGGAGAGACCGGGGGCGTATTTCCATTTATAGGAAACCCGCGGGAAACCCAATAAACCAAAATTAAAAAGGTTTCACTAGCCCTTTAAAAAACCAGACCCAACCCCACGCGCTCTGGCCCCCAAGCAGCGGGTATGCGCACGGGGGAAAACCCGGGGGCAGGCAGGATGGCCTTCACAGGACGGGGGCCCCGGTAAGGGAACTTTCGCCCAAGGGGCCGGGCAGCGGGGGCATGGACGCAGGGGGCCAGGGGGGCGGGCCCCAAGGGGCAACTCGGCAAACCCCCGCCCAGCCCCCATGACAAATTTTTTCCCCCTCATCACTGAGGGGTTTCTTGTGGGTTAAAGAAAAATAACAAATGTAAAAGGAAGTCCCCCTGAAATTTTTGATTGGGACGGGTTTTTTTTCTACCTAAAAATTTGAAAAAGGTTTAGGGAAAAGGACTTCTTTTTTTTACCAAAAATTTCAAAATCATTTTTCAAAGACTGGGGAAATAATGGGAATAATTTCACTATTTGGGGAATGTTTTTTTGTTTTTATGAAGCCCCCAAAAAAAAGCTTTTTTCTTCAAACCCGGGCCCCCACAAGTTATCTCCCCCAAATAGTTTAAAATAAATACTAATAAAAGGGGGAAAAACTGTCCCAGAAAATTTTTTTTAATTTGTAAAAACTACGTGCTCCAAACAAACGCCAAACAAACCCAAAACCTCCTTTTCCCCCTTTCAAAAATATCCCTAAAATATAAAGCTGTATGGAAGCACTATATGCATTAGGACTTTGTCACTGTTAAACATTCTACTGAGTACAATGAGCTTCTCAATTATCTTTAAAGAGGTGTTCTCACCTTGCTGTTTCACAGAGCCTCTTCTTCACAGCCAGCTTCAGGCTCCCAAGCTGCGGGAGATTTTACATCAGTGACTTACATTTATTCTCTGCTATCCCTGAGTCTATCGAATGAACATTAGTGACTGAGGGGTTTTAACAGCAGAGCACAATGTTCCAGAGCTCTAAATGGCTAAAATTTGCTAGTAAGAAAGATAAATAAGGTCCTGTGATGCTAATAAGAAACAATAGGGAGTGACATTGTCCCGATGTGCACCACCTGCCCCACTCCGGACCATGGGCGCACTTGTGTCGGCATTCCCTGTACTGAACGCCCTGCTGGCACTTGCTCACCTCTCCACACTCCTGCTCTGCTCCTGCTGCAGCTGGGATCCAGTGTGCATTATCTCAATATCAACTTGCCAATATAATTCACGTATTAAAGGGAACCTGTCACATAGGTTGTGCCCCCCTTGCTGAGGGCCGCACAAACCAGTGTCAGACCTGCTGTTCCCAGCACTGTGCCCCTTATTCTGTAAGATGCAGCAGTTTTAGAGCATTTACCCCTTAAATCTTATTCATGAGCAGGTGTTAGCTCCACCCACCAAAGGCTAGCTCCGCCCACTGACAGTTATTCACATGTTTCTACCTATTCAAAGTAATAGGTTTGTCAGTTGAGGTGGGCGGGGCTAGCCTCCGATTGGCCAGGTTTGAAAAAAACTGACACCCCTGAAAGGGCTCTTCGAATGACTCTTCTGGCTGAAAACTGCAAAAATTTTAGCATTAATACACAAAAACTACAGCATCTTACAGAATAAGGGACACAACGCTGGAAACAGCAGGTCTGACACTAGCTTGTGCTGTCCTCAGCAAGGGGGGCATAAACTAGGTGACAGCTTCTCTTTAAGTTACCGGATAAGTCTGCATCTGACGGTTTCCTCCTCCCATCTGACCAATCTTTAAACCAACATATTGTGCAGACACTTATTTATAATTACCGGTATTTAATAAACATTTATTTATTTGTAAACACCCCAAATTTGGAGTCTTGCACTTTGTAGTTTTGAAAAATAGACGATCCGTGACTTAGATAACAAAAGGCAAATTGCCTATATTTCAAAAGTTCAGTCCATGCCTATGGTTTCAAGCAGAGCACACGCCTTGTTTCTCAAGCATGGGGATCCTCCTCTAGACCTCCTTTAAATATGCTCCGGTAAATCTATTATTTCTATACTAACAAATTTGTTACTTTAAAATAAACATTAAAAAACATGAAATACATTGCATTATTCAAAGAAAAACATTTAGGTTTCAACTCTCATTGCGCCCATTTGGTGAAAGGGTCCTTAATTTGAAAATCCAATTTGTTTCTTTTCGCAATAGTTTTTTTTCTAACGATAATCCCTCAGTGTGTTCTACCTGTTCTAGAATACACCATCCGAGTTCTGAGACCCCATGGCGTGCTTCATGAAAATAACGGGCTACTGTACTTTCTCCATACTTTTTATTAGTACACTTACTAACAGAGGCAGTATCCCTAATTCATTCTCATCTTGATTCCTTTTGTATGTGCAGATAGTAGAGCAATGTTCGTTCAGTCTGACTTTAATAGCCTGAGAGGTCTTTCCCCGACATACCTTTTCGCACAGGGGCATTTAAGGAGATAATTACTTTTTTGGTATCACACGAATAAAACCCTTTAATGGGAATTTCATATCCTTGTGTAGTGTGTGTCACTCGGGATCCCCGAATAATAGTGACAATTAAGGCATGAACAAATGCCAGTGCGTGAAGTAGCTAGTTTAGTTTGTTTTTTATTCTCTATGGTTTTTAAATCAGGCTATGTAATAAGTAATTTAAAAAGGTAACTAAACTTGGGATTGCTAGCAAACACTTTCCAATGTTTTTAATGGAATGTTCCACTAGCTTACTATGGGAATCAAATTTGCTAGTGAACAGAAAATGTTCCCTTTTTTCTTTATTTCATCTCTGTAGGACCTGATCCCTGCTTATCATAAAGACCTCTTGTCCCATCTTCTTTAGGTTCTGTCTGTTATAACCTCGAGCTGTAAATTTGTCCACTATCTCCTGCATATTTGGAAAATAAGAAGATGTATTAGAACATATACGGCGTGTTGTAATAAATTGGCTCTTCGGGATGCCAATAAAGGTTTGAGGAGCGTGATAGTTGTTTTTATATAATATGTTGTTTCTTTTTTTGGGTTTGGTATACAATAAAGTATCCAAACTAAACTCAGTTCTCCTAACATCTACATCCAGATAGTGGACGACCTCCTTACTCATTGTGGCGGAGAACTGTATCAATGGATGTCTCTCATGTAAAAATTGTACAAATGTCAAAAATTCATTTTCAGTGCCCGCCACAAATACTTCGTCCACATATCATAGCCATATTTTCACCTGTTCAAACATTTGTGCAGAGAAAACAAATTTAGTCTCATATGCTACCATGAAGAGGTTAGCATAGCTAGGTGCTAAAGAAGACCCCATCGAGGTCCCCTGTAGCTGAAGAAAAAGTTGATCACCAAACCTAAAAAAGTTTTTTGTGAGGACAATATCAAGAAGAGTATTCAAAATCAAAATTTAGCTATTTGATATAGCAGGCTCTCATCGCTATAGTCCCTTCTGTATGCGGGATACTTGTATACAAGGACTTAATATCAAGAGTACAGATCAGGTTAACATCAGAATAAAATGTTTTTCATTTTACCTAAAAATTGTCCAGTATCTCTCAAATTCCTCTCATCACGTTTCACATATTAATGTAGAAAGCTATCTAAGTTTATCGCTAGCGGTTCCAGTATAGAGTTAACACCAGAAAAAATGGGCCAGCCAGGGGGGGCCTCTTGTGTACCTTAGGGACTAAATAAAAATTAGGAATACGAGGGTATTCATTAATAAGAACTGTTTTTATGTTTTTGGAAATTATCCCATCATTAATTGCATCCTCTAATACCTGTTCAATGAATGTTTTCATTTCTGCAGTAGGATCACTTTAGGCACTATAGCAGTGAGAGAGGCTCTTAGTCAGGACCTTGCTATATCAAATGGTCAAATTTAGTTTTTGATTTCTCTTTTGGATATTTTCCTCACAAAAAACTTTTTTAGGTTTGGTGATCAACTTTTTCTTCAGCTACAGGAGCCCTCAATGGGGTCTTTGTAGCACCTAGCTTCACTAATCTCTTTATGGCAGCATATGAGACTAAATTACTTTTCTCTGCACAAATATTTGAACAGGTGAAAATATGACTACGATATGTGGACGAAGTCTTTATCTTGTGGCAGGGAACTGAAAATGAATTTTTGCCATTTGTACAATTTTTAAATGAGCGACATCCATTGATACAGTTCTCCACCACAATGAGTAAGGAGGTCATCCATTATCTGGATGTAGAAGTTTGAGAACTTACTTTAGTTTGGATACTATATTGTATACCAAACCCATAGAAAGAAAAAACATATTATATAAAAACAGCTATATAAATAAAGATTATTATAATTAAACATCCCGAAGAACCAATTTATTAGAGCACGTCGTATTTGTTCTAATACATCTTCTTATTTTTCAAATATGCAGGGGATAGTGGACAAATTTACAGCTTTACAGCTCAAGGTTAACAGACAGAACCTGGAAAAGATGGGACAAGAGTTCCTTATGATGAGCAGGGATCAGGTCCTACAGATGCAAAATAAAGAAAAAAGTTTTCTGTTCACTAGCAAATTTGATTCCCATAGTAAGCTAGTCCAACATTCCATTAAAAAACATTGGAAAGTTTTTTCTAATGATCCCAAGTTTAGTTACCTCTTTAAATTACCTCCCCGTTTCAGGGGAAAACAGTTGGGAACATCATTACTTCCCAATATAAAACAAATGAAACTAGCTACTTCACGCAGTGGCATTTTTTCATGCCTTAATTGTCACTCTATTATTCGGGGATCCCGAGTGACACACACTACACAAGGATGCAAGATTCCCATGAAAGGGTTTTATACGCGTGATACCAAAAAAGTAATTATCTCCTTAAATGCCCCTGTGGGAAAGGTACGTTTGCAGATCCTCGGGGTATTAAATAGATGTAAAATCGTCCCTATCCCCGTTTC
>JAODAL010023177.1:0-63221 GCA_025379985.1 Phyllomedusa bahiana
ACACCATTTTTTTTTTCCTAAGTGTTTTGCCCTGTTTTTTTTTAATTTTTTTTTGATGTTTTGGTTCTTTTACCCTTGGGGGTGCACTAGTCTAGTTTTTCAATCCCAGTGCTGTTTCTACTTTCTTTTGTAGCATTTGTGAACGGGAAACTTGCACGGACTTTTTTTGCAATTTTTCTATCTTCACCGGTGTTTGAATATCATGACTACTATTCCCAACATTTTCTCATACTCAGAGGAGGATGTGGGACGGATTTTGCAGGGAATCTCAGGAGATGCAACCTTTCTGGATGCTCCATCTATTATCAACTTCAAAAGGAGATGGGAAAATGAACAAAGAAAACAAATTTCAACTCTATTACATTTGCTCACGATTGGAGAATATTACAATGCAAAAAGATCCCAATGGTTTTGAGATCACATCTGACCCCTAATCTTTTTTCGGATAATGATGATTTTTGCCAACGCTTTATTCAAATATATAACAAGCATGCACGTGATGTTATGCTTCTTAACATGCCGTTTTTACAAGCTGAACTGTTAAAAGTAGATTCTAGGATTAAAGAACTGGATGACATACTATCTGGACTTCTCACTAATGAGGATTTGATTAAGTATAAAGATGATTTTTCTCAATCTTTGGCTAAATTTAAAACTGAGTTGGAAAGTACAAAAAGACAAAAATGGCATCGTGATCTGGAAGACTACAGGACTGATAGGGTATATAATTGGCAGAAACCTATGACTAATAGGAACTTTAAACCAAGAAATTTATCTCAAAAAAGAAAACAACGTATATCTTCATCTGATCCAGAAGCACAGGACACACCGCCTTTTTTAGGTTTGGATACCCTTTCCCCAAACGTACTAGGAGAGGGGGCCGCAAACATAAACGCCGGTATAAGAACTCGGGCGACCAGAGAAAAGAAAGGGAAATTTGCCTTCCAGAACAGGATAAAGAACAAGATCTAGTGGTAAATATTTCCTCTTATGAACTGTCGGATATTGAAATTAAAGCTTTGAACAAAGGACTTTCTTTTTGTCCATCTAGCAATATTGATTGGTTCCAATTCGAGTTAGATCCTTTTGAGTTTTTTAGAAAAATTAAATTGAAGTTATTTTTTTCTAATTTATCTGCACCAATTCCTGTTGTTAAAAATGTTGACGATAAACACACTTTTGATATTTGTTTTTCACAAACAGGATTACAGAGAAAAATAAATTTTGTTCCTTATACTGATAATTCTGTTATTAATACTTTTGAATCTAGCATTAAATTGGGTATCAAAAAAATACGGGAAATGAGTTCAGAGTTTAATTATCAAAATATGAGTATCATTGAGAGACAGGCCATAGACAGATTATCTAAAAATAATAATATTACCATCAAACCTGTTGATAAAGGGGGAGCTCTTGTGCTGATGGACACTGTGAATTACATTGAAATTATGAGACAGTTAAATGATACATCTGTGTATGAGTTATTGCCCTTTGATCCTCTTCCAAATCTGAAATCTAAAATTAAGTATATAGTGCATAATGCACATGAAAATAGGATCATAGATAAGGAACTGGAAGATTTTCTGATTGAAAATTTTCCAGTCACTCCCCGGCTTTATTGTCTTCCAAAGATACATAAATCCTTGACAAATCCTCCTGGTCATCCTATTGTATCTGGACAAGGCTCAATCTTTAGCCCCATAGCTATGTTTTTGGACAAAATGTTTAGAAATTTTGCATGTTCAGCACGTTCATACATCAGAGATACCACTAACTTTTTAAATGTCATCAGCACATTTGAGGTTACTGACAGTGATATTCTTGTATCCTTTGATGTAATTAATTTATATACATCTATTGACCATATGAGAGGCATATCGGTTGTTAAGAAGTTTTTGACTGCATCTGATTATCCTACAGATAATATTGAATTTTTGATCAATTTACTAGAATTTATTCTCACGGAAAATTATTTTTCTTTTCAGGATAAATTTTATATTCAGAGAAAGGTGACCGCCATGGGGTCCAATGTTGCGCCTACTTATGCCAACATGTTTATCACTTACCTTGAGGAAGAATTCATCTATGTGTCCCACCATTTCACACAGGTGCTTGGTTGGTGGCGTTACATTGATGACACCTTTATTATTTGGAGGGGTACTGTGGAAGAGCTATCTGAATTTTTTCAATTTTTAAATACCATAGATGATGACATTAAGTTTACTATGTCCTATTCTATGGATAAATTACAATTTTTGGATACTATGGTTTATAAGAAGGATAATAAACTAGCCACAGATCTCTTTGTAAAATCTACTGACAAAAATAATACTCTTCATTTCAACGCTTTTCCCATCCAAGAGCAAATGATTAAACCCTTACCCCGTAAGTCAATTTTTTAGAAAAAAAGGATTGTTTCTGATTCCCCCTTCTTGATACGACTTGGGGGAATGTCTTTAAATTCAGCCTGGGTCCCCAGAACCTTTAAATTCCTTAACATAAAAAGAGGACAAATATGATAGGAACACACTACTGGGGATGTAAAAAAAGTTCCGGAGAACAAAGGGGAAAACTTGTGAAACAATTTTTAAAATTTTCTCAAAAAATTGGTAATTGATCATGGGAAGGCATATTCTCAAAAACAAATTTTCCTAAAATTAAAAGAGTTTGCGGGGTTCCCCCCGGGGATGCTTATAGAAGATGAAAAATCTTGGGGATTTTTTGGGTCCCTATTGAACCTAAAAAATGTCCTGATTAAAGCCAAATTTAGGTTGCTTTCCTTGTCTCTCTTCCAAATTGTCGCACCTTATTAAAGGAGATACCTTCATACACCCCAAAAATTTTTTAAATTTTTTAAAATTAAAATTTTTTTCTTAAATTAAAATAGTTATTTTATTTATGTTCTTTGTGCCCCCTGCAAATTTTTAAAATTTGTAGGTAAAAACCCCCAAGAATGCCGTGTTGGATAAATAAACATAAATTACTACAGATTGGAAAAAAGGATCTCCCTGCCCCGAACATTTTCAGGAATTAAAACAAAAAACGGGGATTTAAAATTTTTGGATTTTTTGATCATATCCCCAAGAAAAAAGGGGCAATAGAAAATGTTTCAAAAAAGTAGGGAAATAGAAGGGATACATAACTGGGTCGTTTTTCCCGGGTGGATTAAATTTGAGTTCAAGTCTACCCCAAGATTATAAAAGAGGTTTTCGCTCTTCCGTCCTTCACCCCCTTTTGGGTTGAAAGCCATAAGGTGCTAGACTTGTAACAATTTTCCTATAAATTTTTAAAAAAAAAATTTTTGTTGTTATATTCATTTTTTTTTTTATTTTTTTTTTCTCTTTTTTAAGATATTTGAGTGCTCCCCACTTTCCCGGGTCAGAGGTTTCTCCGTGTCTGCTGTAACAGTATTCTTTCATATAGTTTACAGGGTTGGTATTTATAGGGATAATATGTATAATTTTTAGGGTTTTTTGGGTAGGGCTTGCGCGCCCCCTTTAAGGAAGTGGGCGCGCTCGGAGGCTCTTGGGTTTTCTGGGGTTTATCCTTGGAGCGCCCATGAACCTTGAATCATTTTGTTTTCTTGTATTGTTGGTCCGTGAGGGTCCCTTATTTCTGTGGGGTTATAAATTAAATTATGTCCCCGGTTTCTGCCCTATACTTTCCCTGTTATAAATTGTAACTCCGTTCCATTGCTTTACTGCTTTTAAGCTAGGAGATTGGTTTCGCCGGGCAAGTTATGCATCGCTATGGGAACTCTTACGTCTCTGTGACTAGCCCAGACGTAAAGGCTTTTGCAACCTTTAAATGCCAAAACAATTAGACCCTGAAGAGAGGCAAAAGCATGCGCAGGATCCTATGTTGCGCGTGCCGGTACATTACAGAGACGCCGTGCAGGTCTATGGAAATTTATCATCCCCCGCGAGGGGAACTCTCCAAACAAGAACTGTAATTATATTGTGATTTATTGCACCTGCAACCTTAATATGTTAATTTAATTTGTGCAACAGTTTAAGTCACTTATAAATGATATATGTATATTGTATTTACTGCGTGTGACACCTTGTGAGTGAATTATATTTATTTGGCACTTTTTCACTGAAGAAACACATTGCTGATAAAATATTTTGTATTTAATTATGTAATGATCACTTATTTGTGTGTACCATGGCACATCCTTTATATACACCTTGTGTGGTTGCTTGAAAAAGGCTCTGTTTAGAGCTGAAACATTGCTGGAATAAAGACACCATTTTTTCTTCCTAATGGCTGTCCTTTCTATTTTTGTGATTGTTTCAGGCTTCGTTCAGCCTGTGGGACGTGCACTAGTCTAGTTTTTCAATCCCAGTGCTGTTTCTACTTTCTTTTGCAGGACAGATATAGTCAATGTCCAGTTCAACTAAAATGGTGGTTCAAAGACTCCTTTTTCCGGCACTTTTTAATCTGGGGTCATGCAGGTTTGGGGCTCATGCTGTGGCCCAGGACAGGTATAGTCAATGTCCAGTTCAAATAAAATGATGGTTCAAATAATACTGCCTTCTGGCACTTTTTTTAATTTGTGGGTCATACAGGTTTAAGGGTCAGGCTGTGATACAAGACAGGGATAGTGAATGGTCTGTGATTTTCTTTTTGTGACTCTTGTTGCCTAATTGTGTTGCCTAAGATGTAGCACGTATCCATTTGACTGTTGTGGATGTTAATTCCAGCTTCTCCAGCCATGTTTGGGTGTAAGAATGAAGGTGTTGTTCCTCTCCCCTAGACTTTAATGGTCATCGGCGATAATCTATTATCGACTATCGGAAATCGTCTTGATAATTGTAGATATCGACTATCGATCCGATGACGATAGTCAACGTAATCGCTCATCACTATTCAGAACCCTTCATGGATCTCATCTAGGTGTCTATTGTGCATTTTGTGGTGCTCAGGTGTTCCATTGTTTTTTTGGCATTGAGCCATAAAAATGGGGGAGAAAAAAAGAATTAATTTTTACAGAGTTCACTGTGCGGTATAAGTGACATGATAACTTTACTATGCGGGTCAGTACAATTACAATTATATACATTTTATATAGTTTTTTATGATTTTAGTTTTTATGTTGTCATTGTCTCATAGCCATACCTTTTTAGTTTTCTGTGTATGAAGCTGATTAAGGCTTTTTTTGCGGGATGAGTTGATGTTTTCATTGGTATCCTTATGAGGTTCATATGATGCTTTGATCGCTTTTTATTAAGGCTTTTGTAAGGGATTTTGAATAATGTACAGCAATCCTGATAGTGTTTTTTATTTTATTTTTTACAGAAGTCACCATGCGGTATAAATAACATGGTAGCTTTATTCAACAGGTCAATACGATTACAGCGATACCCAATTTGTATATTTGTTTACGTTTTACTGCTTCTACACAATAAAAGGAAAGGAAAACACATTTTTGTGTTGCCATAGTCTGAGAGACATAATTTTTTTTTTTTTTCTGTGTATGGATCTGTGTCGGGGCTTGTTTTTTGCAGGAGGATTTGACGTGTTTATTGGTATCATTTTTGGGGGGACAGGGCTTTTTGATGATTTTTAATTCCATCGTACTTGTATTTATTTTATTTTTTTGTGTTTGTATTTTACTTGTTGCACTTTTTAACTTTTTTTGTTTTTTTTTTAATTTTCCCCATAGGGGACTTATATCATCGATCTTCAGATCACTGATACAATAGCAACTATTAATCACTATGCCCAGCCCACTGGGCATGGTCGGGCATAATGATGTTATGGGGAGCCTTGGAAGTATAACAAAGACTGCCAGATACGTGATTGTGCCGTAGCTGCTACGATGGGGACAGAGGGAGCTCCCTTTCTCTGTCTTTGCCTTAGCTGCCGCGATCGCAATTGACAGCGCCAGCTAACGGGTTAACCCTCGGAGTAATCTCCAGTCGGGGCTGATTCTGCGGGATGTCAGTTGTAATGTACAGCTGGTTTCACGCAGCGATCGTGTGAACTCTGTTTTAGAGTTTGCATGATCATCAGGACATACACTTTCGTCCATTTGCGTTAAACCCTACCCGACTAGAACGTAAGCTTACGTCCAACGTGAAGAAGGGGTTAAACAGCCTTCCTTTTCCTGCAACTTTTGGAATTGGAGATTACCTCTATCTTAATAGAATAACCCCTTGGATTTTGTGGTCATTAGCAATCGTGACATCTAAGGTGTTTGACAGAGGAAAGGGAAACCCTATCTTATCACATTAGCGCCAATAGATTTTCCAACAACAAAGCTCCCCCAAACTAGGTATGCAGCAGCCAAAATAACCCAAGGAATAATATTAACTCATCATTTAAATAAAAAAATAGCTAATACACTATATGGACTTTAAAATAATGCAATTGTTGCATTTCTTGTATTCCATCCCCAAAAACGTATTAAACGTTAATCAATAAATTACATGTACCCTAAAATGATGCCACTGAAAAGTACAGCTTATCCCACAAAAAAAAAGGGAGATAACAGTTATAGATGGAAAAGAGTTACAGTCCTGTTAAGGGCTGTTCACAGGAAGTTCTTTTTGCCACCACGAAAATGCATTATTTCCTTGTTGATAATGCCACACATGACATATAGTGGAGACCATATGCTGAAAAATACTTGAGTACAATCAGTGTCGCCTAAATGACGATGCTAATTTTACATTGTAGTCAATAGGAAGTGTTCTACATGTGTTTTGGATGTTTATTTTTGGGTGTAGTGGGTGCACAATGTGCCCCAACATAAGTGTCTAATAACGCTGTGTGAACATACCCTTAATGTGAGGGTGAAAAAAAAGCTTGGTGCTTATGATCCTTAATGGGTCAAACAATGAAGTGAAAATATAAGCCCCAGAGTTTTCGCCTTGTGCGACTCATAATGTTAACAGGTTACGGTATTTTTGAGTTGTCTTGTGCTAACAGATGCCGAGTGACATTCTCAATGGCGGCCATTACAATGCCCATGAAGGTGGTCTTCTACACAACTAGGCTTTCATAAATTCTAAATGACAAATACAATTATATTTTTAGAACTGGTATTGTAATAGCTGCCATTAGCAGTCGTCATCTAGCATGTGTAACACAGTGGGGACCGACATAACTCAGAATATTAAAGACTTTACATAAAAGGACAGCCGGGGGCCTTATAAATCTAGGTATTTCTTCCTTTTAGTTTTGAAAGGCTCTTTAAACAGAAACTGTATCTCACCACAGACACATTACCATGCTTTACAATGCAGACGAGGGCTGTGTGTTTCATTTAAAAGCTGAGTGGTCCTTTATCTAGACGTAAATGTAAAAGCTGTATGTAGGACAAAAGACATCACAGGCAGCATGATACTGCATTATAGTTCCTTTTGTCTCAAGCATTTTTTACCATTTGAGTGACTGTAAAATTTTAATAAGCAGCCATTCCAATTTATGCATAGTTGTCCTGCTCCCGCTGATTGCTGTTACTTAGAGATGATCCGGAGTCATCCAGAGCTTGACGGACATAGAACACCAAAGGAAAGATCATTGTCAATCTATATATGTCGAGTAAGGCATAACTTTTGTATCTTTAATAAGGTCTGTGGTTTATACAGTATTTTCACTTAATAATTGTGACACTATGGGCAACAGTTTTCTGGTGTACTTTGTGCCCTATTCTATAGATGTATGAACCGTCGCACTCCAAACTTTGGCGCAATCAGCGCCGGCCCCGACACTTTGTAATGCGACAAAGATTTCGGGGCGATCTGGGGGCGTTGCACCACATTCACAGAATTTGACACATTTATGAATGCTTAACGCCAAAACTTGGCACATAACAGTTAGAACAACCACACCAGGTTAATGGTGGTCTGCCTGAGCCAGACTTGTCGTAGAGGAACTACAATGCGTCTGTATGTATGACCTGCAAAAAAACAGGTTTATACATTCTGGCGCATTCTACACTGCCTTAAAACTATATAGAACTGGTCTGTCTGTGCCAACGTTCATACATCGCCCTATATGTTTAAAAAAGGCATTTGTTATAAAGACAGTAAATGTAAAGTAATACAGACAAGATTCATCTTAGTAAAACTTAAAGTGTTCCTCAAATTATAAAACAACTTTTCATAGATCAACTGTACAAGCAAAAGTAATGAACCTGAATATAACTTAGCAGATAAAAATGCTTCTTATTCATATTTTAGCCTCCTTTTCTCTCACTTTCTTGCATTCTCATCTGTGCTCTCAGTTGCAAGGTCCTGGTGGCAGGAGCACCATAAATGTAGATGTATGGTATGATGGTAAAGTGGGTCTATTCGTGTTGTACTGGGATTTGTAGTGCACCCCACGGAGAAGAACCACAGCAGCCTTGGGTGTCTTGGCAGGCTGTACTCACAGCAATTAAAGAGAACCTGTCACATAGATTATGCCCCCCTTGCTGAGATCAGCAAAAGCTAGTGACAGAAATGCTGTTTCCAGCACTGTGTCCCTTATTCTGTAAGATGCTGTAGTTTTTGAGTATTTAATGCTCAAATCTGAAGTTTTCAGCCAGAAAAGAGTCATTTAAAGAGTCCTTTTTTTTCATGCCCTGCCCACCTGAGGCTAGCCCCACCTACCTCAACTGATAAACCTGTTACTTTGAATAGGTAGGAACATGTGAATAACTGTCAGGTGGGCAAGGCTAGTCTTTGGTGGGTGGAGCTAACACCTGCTCATGAATAAGATTTGAGTGGTACATGTTCTAAAACTACAGCATCTTACAGAATAAGGGACACAGTGCTGGAAACAGCAGGTCTGTCACTAGCCTGTGCTGTCCTCAGCAAGGGGGGCATAACCTATGTGACAGTTTCCCTTTAATGTCACATCATGTGAGCTAATTTTTTACTCATACGTTTTAGTTAACTAGAAATTCTTTAAAAATGGGTTTATGTTTTGTTAATTTTTACATATCACAACATTCTGAAATCCTGTAGTTTTTACTTTGGCCACTAGGTCTAATAATAGTCTGACACTTCCTGTTCTGTACATAAAACTTTCAGCAGTCTCCTTATTATCAGTACAGGCAGGATTAAACTAATAAAAGATAACAGGGGATCCACCATTCACAATAGGCAATAGTCTTTGCTTCCCATCTGCCCTCCCCTGGATAATGATTTCTTCCCAGGTCACAGAGCAGGCCTAGAAAACTCTCCTATAGAAGTCAATGGGTCTGCTTCAGTCCACAGGCTCCTATGTGCATGAAGCTGCTGTAAAGCATCTCTCTAAATGACGTTAAAATGAACTCAGGCAATATGGCTGCCCCATAATCATATACTGACAATACAATTAAAAAATATACAATCAGAAAATAAATATGGCTGATAAGAAAAGATTATGTATCAATATCTTGTTTTAATTATTAAGGAAAATAAGTCGATAGATTCACTTTAATTTCAGAATGTCCAGTTACAGATTTCACACACAGCAGCTACAATGCAGACAGATCATTTAACTTTAATACGTCTCTTGTCTTACTTTACTTCCTGCAATTGCTTCTGTAGCATTTGTATTGATGCCAAGCAGTGATTGCCTGCCCGCAATTATCTGGCCCAGCAGCAGTATAGTTTACTAGGCTCCAGTAAACTAGGCCTAGGGGTTCCTCATTCCTTTAGAAATCATGGACCTGGTGACCTGCTACATAGGGCTAGCAGCCTCTTTAACTTCATCCTCAGTGACTGTTCCCTTATGGTATTATTCTCCGACTTTTGTCTGTATCTCTCTGCCTCCTACTTCTTGTATGTTACGTTCTTGTTCTGGCGGTACATCCCCTTACAGGTCCGGTGTTACTGAACTCGCCCTATCTCTGCTCCACTGCCAGCTGATAGGCAGATGATTCTTATAAACTGCAACTCAATCTCTAACACGAACAGCTCCTACAACTGAACTCATTCTGCCTAAGATGACAGGCCATGAAATGCAGTTCCTTCCTGTCCAAGGTCCCATAGCAATCTTCTGATGTTCTGCTGACTATAAAGTCATCATCACTATTATTTACATATGTACACAGTGTAATACATCAAATGAATATTCTAATGTATTATACATTTAAAACCACTGATAAAGTGGTCGCACACACTGCACAGTCGTACAGCACTATGGGAATCCATCTTGAAGGGAAGACTGGATTCCGTTTCACTGATAGATCAGGTTATAGCTGTTCATAGAAGTCTATTAAGAAGAGAAGGGAAGGGAGTAAAAGTGAAAGCAGGTGACACATCCGAACATTAGACAGCAGTAAGGAGCAGTGTAACCAAGTCCAGGACTAAGGTGAGATAAAACACCTACTATCCAGCCAGCACCACCTCTATGTGTCCTTCTTCCTCTTTTCCCCTCTCAATAGACTTTATAGGCAGCTGTAAGCTGAGCTTCCAGTTCTCCTGTCTCCTCTGCAAGACGATTTTCTTAGTGATTTATGACTAAGTGAACAGTTAAAGCAGGAAGGGGGGGGGGGGGCTAAATAAGAGAAGAAAAAACTGTTATCTATGAGGTACCTTACAAGATTTATTATCTTTGCTAGTTGGTTTATACATAAAGGGCCTCATGTATGAAAACTGTCTTGGTCTAAGACTTTCTTTGTTGCCCATAGTAACTAATCAGAATTCCCCTTACATTTTATCTAGTGCTCTGAAAAAATGAAAGGGGAGCTCTGATTGGTTGCTATGGGCAACAAAAAAGTCTTAGACCAAGACAGTTTTCATACATGTCCCTCAAAATCTTTATATTTCCTCATATCAGGGGATGACCAGTTTCAATCCTCACCCAAGTGTATATTGAAGAAAACCATGGAATATTGGTTTCAGAACCACTGGTCTACAAATAAGCAGGGATTTTGCTGTATTTTACATTTGCATACTCCAAGCCTTTTGAAGTAATATGCTACAAGCAAGTATTGGCACAACAAACTATAAGGTACAAGAGCAATCTTTAAACAGATGGGATATGAGCCAAGACGCAGCTATGTCTTATGCACCACTGATCTGTAGGAGACAGCCTGTAAATAGCTCTATAACGATGCAGTGGGGAACACTGTGCTGTGATGCTAGTGAGATCTCTATCAGCAGGTAACATATGGGATAGGGATTTTGGCTAATTTCAAGCACAGTAGGCAAATAGCACAGGTGGATATTGTCGATGAGAATGGGACGTATTACAGTACAAATGTGCAGACTGATGTGTAATGTGCACTGAATAGTATTGTAAATGACACACATATGATATGCAATTCACAATGACAATCTGAACATGATTCAGTTATAAACATCTTACATGTATTATACTGTAAAACAATGTTACGACATGTTCTGTTAAAGTCTGATTGTTACATATGTTGAGTTATCTGGACTTTATTGTAAGAATGTGAACACTTTCTCCTGATAAATAAATAAAAAGGACACCTTTGTGAATCACCATTTGTGTATTTGTCCAATGTTGCTCAACATGCACATCGCTTTAGATACACAATCACTTTCTGACCCTCAAGGACAGGAGCCGTGCCGCAATGACCCAGAGTCAAAGCTTTGGTAATCAATGGCAATCACTTTCTGACCCTCAAGGACAGGAGCCGTGCCGCAATGACCCAGAGTCAAAGCTTTGGTAATCAATGGCAACACTTTCTGGCCCTCAAGGACAGGAGCCGTGCCGCAATGACCCAGAGTTAAAGCTTTGGTTATCAATGGCAATCACTTTCTGACCCTCAAGGACAAGAGCCGTGCCGCAATGACCCAGAGTCAAAGCTTTGGTAATCAATGGCTTGAGTGACAAAAGCCTCTATAACTGACACAATTGTATAATGATCTTCCAAAAAGATCATTTCATTGGATGTCTCAAAATATTCTATTTATGTAGTGTGTTTTCCGAAGTGACAGGCTACCTGTAATATGTACTTTTTTTTTTGCGGGGTCCTAGGAAAATTGCTGTTGACATGATCTGTGTAATTATAGACATCTGACCATCTCTTTAACTTTTTGTTATACCTGCATCAGTAAAAAAAAAAGGTTTAATTCTGAATATTTGGGTTCATACAAGACCTTCTGTTAAAATCTGAAGCATATGCACAAACTACAAACTAACAGATTCAGAGCTTGAAGGAAACCTGACAGCAGGTTCATGCTGCCTGACCAATAGCAGCATAAAATAGCGTCAGGCTCCCTGATTACAGTAACTATGATTTACTGTGAAACACTGCAGCACTTAAGAGAAAACAATTTTAAAAAGTGCCAGGTTTGGGGACAATATTGTGTATAAGCAAAGTCAATCAAGCCAGGCAGGGAGAAACCGGAGGGAACCCGCTTAGAATACACTTATCCCCATGCCTGGCCCATTTTCTCTGAAATGCTGCAGCGTTTTACAATAAAATATAGTTCAGTGCAATCAGGGAGTCTAGTGGTATTTTATGTTACCCATGGTTAGGGTACACAGTCCTGCTGACTGATTTATCTTCAGATTGTGTCCAAAACTTTTGCCGAAATGTATGCTATCTTATATTTTTAAAATGCATAATGAGGCATCTAGCCATGCTGAACACACGAATATGCATCTTAGATTTTTTATGGAAATATGAAAAAAATCATATAAATAGTTGCACTGAGAAACTTTAAAAAGTGTGCAGAAATGATTTATCTGTAGTAAGATAAGTTACTTACTATATGTAGCCAAACTGTGTCTGTAAGCCAGCTTTACAAAAGCAGCCACGTGACCATGCTGATAGTATTTATCTTCTGCATGTGTATATCACCGTTGTTTTGATGCTACCAGGGATTTCTGTACACTTTAATATGTACAGAAGCCCTGGCAGCATCAAATCAAAGGTGATGCAGAAAGTTATGCAATAAGTTTCTAAATTCTGTGGGCTACTAATAAACATATTAATATCATACCTACTTAGTATGTGCTTAATTTGTAACACTTCAGAGAACATTTTTTGGTGTACAACATGGCACACTGCTATTTATAGACTCATAATACACATTTAAGGTGATTTTAGGTACAACTGTAAGAAATACCACAATATACGTATGTATTTACTTCTATATGCTTGTATGGCACCAGAATATTCCACAGCACTGCAAAGATTATTTACATCATTCCTTGTCCCTACTGAGGTTCACTGTCTAATTTGTCTATCTCAAATACACACACTAGCCTGCCAATACAGTTTCCTTTTCAGGGTTTGGGAGGAAACTAAAAAACATCCATGCTAGGACAGGTAGAACACCAACTCCATGAAGATATAGTGGGTATTATGGTTTGAACCTAGGAAGCCAGCGCTTCAAGGCATCTAATTCATGAGTCATCAATCCACTTCACTATCAGTCCTCTTTAATGATTGTTCTAATGGATGTTTTTGACAAAGGGTCTTGAAATCGAAGTAAAATTGAGAAAATAAGTTGGCCCGGGCAGACCACTGCAGCCAATCAATAGCCTCAGTGGTGATGCTTCCATCTGACATGTGACCACTGAGGAAACTACATTGGGTAGCATAAGTATTCATATCCCTTGAACTGTTCCTAATTTTTAAATGTTACAGCCACAAACTTAAATGTAATTTATTGATATTTTATGTGATTGAACACTAAAAAAGGGCCACATGTATGAAAAGGGTCTAGGTCTAAAATTCACTTTGTTGCCAATAGTAACCAATCACAGCGCCCCTCTCATTTTTCCAGAGCACTATATGAAATGAAAGGGACGCTCTGATTGGTTACTATGGGCAACAAAGTGAGTTTTAGACTGAGACAGTTTTCATACATGTGGCCCAAAGTAGCAAGTATTTGTGAAATGTAAAGAAAATTATACAAGATTTTCCAAATTTTTGCAAGTTAAAAAATTGAAAAGTATGGCGTGCATATGTATTCAGCCCCCTGAGTCAATAATTTGCAGGGCCACCTTTAGCTGCAGTGACATCTACACGTCTGTTGGGGTATGTCTCTACCAGCTTTGCATATCTAGAGGCTGGAATTTTTCCCCATTCTTCTTTGCAAAATAGCTCAAGCTCAGTCAGATTGGTTGGTGAACGTTTGTGAACAGCAGTTTTCAAGTCATACCACAGATTCTCAATGGATTTAGGTTTGGACTTTGACTGAGCCATTTTAACACATGAATTTGACTTAAAATATTCCATGGGGGCTTTGGCTGTATGTTTAGGGTTGTTGTCTGGCTGGTTCAACCTATGTCCCGGTTTTAAGTCTTTTGTAGCCTCTAACAAGTTTTCCTCCAGGATTGCCCTGTATTTATCTCCATCCATCTTTCTATTAACTCTGACCAGCTTCCCAATCTCTGCTGAAGGAAAGCATCTCCGCATCATGATACTGCCCCCACCATGCTTCACGTTGAGGATTGTGTGTTCAGTCTGATGTGCAGCCTTGATTTTACTCAACACGTAACGTTTGGTGTTTAAGTTAAAAGTTAAATTTTGGTCTCAAGTTAAATTTTGGTCTCATCTGACCAGAGCACCTTCTTCCACATGCTTGCTGTGTCTCTTACATAGCTTTTTGAAAACTGCAAATGAGACTTACATAGTTAGTACGGTTGAAAAAAGACACATGTCCATCAAGTTCAACCAAGGGTTTGGCTTGCTTTCAAAAAGGGCTTTCTTCTTGCCACAATCCCATAAAGGTCAGATTTATGGAGTACAGGACTAATAGTTGTTCTCCCACCTGAGCTTTGGATCTCTGCAGGTCCTCCAGAGTGACCCTCTGAATCTTTTCTAATTAGTGCTATCCTTATCTGAGCTATCAGTCCTTGGAAGGCTAGCAGTTCTGCCATGCTCTTTCCAGTTACCAAAAATGGTTTGAACAGTGCTCTGTGAGATGTTCAGAGTTTAGGCTATTTCTTTTAGAAACCTAACCCTGTAACACACTTTGCCATAACTTTATCTCAGAGCTGTCTGGAGTGTTCCTTGGTTTTCATGATGCTGTTTGTTCATTAATGTTCTCTAACAAACCTCTTAGGTCTTTACAAAACAGCTGTAGTTATACTAAGAATAAATTATATACAGATGTACTTTATTTACTAATTAGGTTACTTCTAAAGGCAATTAGTCACACTGGATTTTATTTAGGGGTACCAGAGTACAGGGGGCTGAATACATATGCATGCCAAAAATTTGCAAAAGTATAATTGTCTTTACACAAATACTTGCTACTTTGTGTTGCTCTATCACATAAAATATCAATCAAATACATTCAAGTTTGAGGCTGTAACATTTACAAACCAAGAACAGTTCAAGAGGTATGAATACTTTTGCAACCCACTGTAAATCACTGCAGCAGCCACGATGATGTACAGCATTTTATTGCTCTTGAAAATAAACAAAGGTCATCGGGACTACTGGAACGGTGTTGCTGGAGAAGCAGGGAATTTAACAGGTAAGGAAATTTTGATCCTCCTGGGAAAAGTTTTGGATATACCCCTAAAACAAATCCTTTCACCTCTACGAGAATAACTTTACATATATCTAGAGCTATGTAGAATTGGATATACAGTATTCCATGATAAAGTAAGTGTTTTACATCAGTGAAGCCACTTTGCTAAGCAAAAAACTGCATAAAAGAGAAAAGCATGTGCAAAGGGAGCTATACATGAGTACAACTGCTTTTGGAGAAGAAACAAATAGTCATACTTTTTATTGCTCAGTTGTTCTTATTGCCTTAAGCGTGTTAAAACTAATCTATATACCTTGTCTTGTGGAACTCATTGCATTCCTAATGTACCCTTGGGCACACTAACATTGCATAGAGTTAATGGATTCCCATACGAAGCTGAACTCTTCCCACTTACAAAATATTTCAGCACTTACTTGCAGTGGAAGAATTTAATTCTGTTTGGTATAATTACCTTTCAGTCAATAGGGGCCATTAGGCATTGTAGTTGAGGTTACGGTTAAAAGCTGCACTATGCCATTATTCAAGTACAGAAGGTGGCAAAATTAATCAATATGCTAAACCAACCTACCAATGAATCCTGAAGAGGGTGGATTAGGCTGGATCTTCTCATTGCTGTTCTCTTGGATGATTTTCCACAGTTCCCATGTGAACTTTGGGTGAAGAATGTAAAAAGGCTGGTCTGGATTTTTTTTCCGATGATGTTCATATGGTGGGAAAAGATTGTAGTCTGGTTTGTGATACCACTGTATATAAAAAACAGGTGAGGTTAATAAAACATGAAATGTCAATTTATGAAATGTCTTACAAACGGAAGTTTTAAATCTTTGTTTTTATTTAATCCTTTTTTTTACAAAAAGCAGTTTTCAAATAATGTTCATATAAATCCCACTCTTTCCTGTAAACATATATGCCACAATTTAGGTTTATATCCTCTTTGCTCCCATTCCTAACCTACATATATTTTCAGAATGTGCATTAAACACAGTGTAAATAGTGCCATATAGAGACCCTCAAAGGGGTATTCCCATCTCATTGATTAGCTTTAAGCATGTAGGGAAAGGTAAACAAAGAATATTATGAAATACTTTGCTGTTCCAATTTTGCTTTATTTCAGAGTTAAAGCAGTTCTTATCTCCTGCTTGTTTATACAAGCTTCTTTAGTGACTGACCATCTCTCTCTGCTCTAGCAGTGTTTGGACTGGTGACGTTACTTTCTGCTGTGTCTTATCGGCAGGACAAAACTTGCTTTTCACTCTCTAATCTTATCTTTTTCTGAGAAAAATTTTAACCCAAAGAGTTACTGACCTTGGAGCAGTCTTGTACAATCATGTCAGGTCTGCAGAGCATATTTATGTGGAATTACGTCAATCATAACAGTCACTGAGTAGCTAACAGTGTCTTGACAGCTAAAAGCTTCATCTCATGACAAATACAGCTTTGCTAGCTCACATTTCTAGCCAGACATTTTGCTTACACAGCTTCATTGTTTTTCACAACCCCTCCTTAGTAATCTCCCTTTAACAGGCACAGCTCGCAATAGGAGCTAGATATGCTGAAATATCAGTCAATGCTGTAGACCCACCCACAGCCTGCACAGGAAGTGTGGACGTAAAAGGGCTTTTAAGACTGAAAACAGCTAGAAAGGACAACTCATTTAACTATTTACTAGCCTACGAAGGTCATTAGGGTATCCGGCAATGTTATGATATTCCACTTTTCAAATGTATCTTTCCTTCTCCACTTAGTTCTAAATTCAGTAAATGGAAGCACAGGTCCCACAGTCTTCTAATGATGGTGACCTTGTCATTGGAACACCCCCTACCAATCAATGATCTATGGATTATATCGTGAAACATCTGGTAAATGCAAAAATGAACACATCTGGTATATATATTATTAGTTTTTGAACTTTGAATGACCAGACGACTGGCAATATCTCATAAACGTATGCTGCAATTCAATACAATTCAAAGGACCCACATTAAACATGTGTTCACCATGGTTCAGGATATTCTCTAGCACTTTCAATAAACATAAATCATCAAGGCGTATGTATTTTTCTTTTTTCAATTTTTATATAAATATTTATTGAATGCTCGACAAGCTTCCAAAAGTCATAAATAGTCAAACATTACATCATAAAAACCTGGTGATACAGCAACTTGTGTAGTCCTTTCTTTCTCCGGATTAGAGCACGCTATATAATAAGTCCTCAGCAGCGTCTCTAGGACTCACAACAGAGCTGATGCACAATCTTTGCGACGTTTCAGAAAAAAGTATTCCTTTTTCAAGCATGCTTGAAAAATTGAAATAAGAAAAGTACATAAGCCTTGATGATTTATGTTTATTGAAAATGACCAGAAGACGACACAGCAAAATAAAGAAGAAAATGAGTCGGCGGCTGTACAGCAATCTGGCATCGTAGTCTGAAGTATTCTCCTAATTGCCTCATAACCAAAAACACATACGGTTTGATGAGAAGTTCTCCAATATGATCATTACTGAAAAAATCTTTCTTACCATATGAAGGTCAGCATAATATGGAGACGGATCCCATGCAACTAAAGTGACATCTTTATACAAAGAACTGTCTGCAAAGTGGTGGCTTGGATTAGTTAGAATCTGCAATTAAAAGATTCTAATGTTAAAGCTACAGTATTCATGGGCGTCAACTGCAGAATCAACAAAAATAAAGCCAAAAAGCTGTTTAACACACACATAAACCCATTGTTCACCCAAATATTTTAAATACTGTTAATTTTTAAAATGGGAACTTTTAAAGACTGCACTCCATCTCCATCAATGCATATTATAATTTCACAATTATACTTTCTAATATATCCTTCTAAAGAAAATGGCACTTACTTTACCCTTGGAGTATACCAATTCCCACATTATTACTAATTCAAAAGTATGTTAAGGGGCTGGATGTAGATTAAGTACTTACAATGTTTGCAAGTAAATAATAAATAAGGGAACCAAAGATAGTATTTCAATGGATTACTAGAATTCTCATTACATGAACATGTTAAATGCAACAATGTTAATAGTCTGCTATGGCTTAAGGGGCTGGAAGTGTCACCGCCCTCCAAAATAATGGGACAGAGTGTTAGGATCAACTCCCAATTTTACAGCAGCAAAGTAGGAGCATATGATCCATGAGAAGCCTAGACAAATACTTAAAGGGGTTGTCTCACTACAAGGATTGCTTTTTATGTTAAAGAATTTGCAAAAACGAGTCACTTTGCAATATGTGTCCATTAACAGTGTCCTACCTATTCTGAGATATCCCGCCTTGTATGGGCTGCATCAGCTCTTCGGGTCGCTATAGCTACAGACCTGTTTGATCTATCCTGATAGGCTGCCAGCACTGGTTGCTATAGCTACAGACCTGGCTTCTACTGTAGCCTAGTGGAAGCCAGTAAACATGCCCCTGAATTCAAAATGAAACCAAGAAAACAGGACTGAGGTAAGATGAATCAATATAGTGAGACAACCCCTTTAATATTAAAATATTTTATTGAAATTCTTACTAAAAAAATAGAAAGGAAAACAAGTCTACTCAATAAGAACTTGGCATAGTAACATCTGTAGGTGACCTCACACATAATAATATCACATAGTGCATATAGTTAGTGTAAATCAATAGCATACAAAATACTCCACAGTGGGTATACTACACACATGAACAATGTCAATTGCAGCACCAGGGACATTGTTCATTAATGATCACTTTGTTGCTTTTCCTTAGGCTTTTCTGTTGCCTCGATTCTTTGAGACATTGACCTTAGTAGTGATAAACTATATTCTATATTAAAGGAGTAGGGACAAATCAGCTTTGCAAGATGGAGCCCTGACAGGGTTGTATTCAAGAAAATATGTAACAAAAAATCCCCATGTTCTCTGGAAGCTCAACCAAGGTAGTTAAAGAGAACCTCTCAGGTGGTTTATGGTACCCTGTCTGACAGCAGGACGTGATAGAGGAAAAGAAGCTGAGCTCTGTGATATATAGGTTTATATGACAAGGAGAAGTGAGCCTGGATATATAGGTTAAAAGATAGGGAGGAAGCTGAGCTCTGTGATATAAGGTTATATGACAGAGAGAGGAGCTGAGCTCTGATATATAGGGTTATATGATAGAGGAGAGAAGCTGAGCTCTGTGATATATAGTGCTATATGATAGACAACAGCACCATAGCTCTGTGAAATATAGATTTATATGATAGAGGAGAGAAGCTGAGCTCTGTGATATATAGGGTTATATGATAGAGGAGAGAAGCTGAGCTCTGTGATATATAGGGTTATATGATAGAGGAGAGAAGCTGAGCTTTGTGATATATAGATTTATATGATAAAGGAGAGAAGCTGAGCTCTGTGATATTTGAAATTTGAAATTGCAGTCAAAATTGACTGCTATACTTAGCGCTGAAGTCCAATCTGGGAGCCATATGAAATGGGCTTTTTGCCTTTTATTAAAATGAAATCATAAAACAAAGATAAAAAATGAATAAAAAACCAGGGCCTCGACGCGTTTCGCACGCATCTAGCGTGCTTCTTCAGGAGTACTTACTCCTGAGGAAGCACGCTAGATGCGCAGAGTAGGAGTGTTATATATGGGATCCCAGCAGCTGGACCACGGAGAATAAACATTGTAATGTGTTATAACATTTTCAGTACAACCGAAAAAGGTGAGCACTTCTGATTGATATTGATATTTTAATATATATTTGGATCTACTACACTAGATTGGTGCAATAGTATGATAGAGCGAGAGAAGATGAGCTCTTTGATATATACGGTTATATGACAGAGGGGAGAAGCTGAGCTCTGTGATATATAGGGTTATATGACAGAGGGGAGAAGCTGATCTCTGTGATATATAGGGTTATGTAATAGAGGAGAGGAGCTGAGCTCTGTGATGTATACGGTTATATGATAGAGGGAGAGAAGCTGAGCTCTATGATATGTAGGGTTGTATAATAGAGGAGAGGAGCTGAGCTCTGTGATATAGAGGGTTATATGATAGAGGAGAGAAGCTGAGCCCTGTTATATATAGGTTTATATGATAGAGGAGAGAAGCTGATCTCTGTGATATATAGGATTACATGATAGAGAAGAGAAGCTGAGCTCTGTGATATATAGGGTTATATGATAGAGGGAGAGGAGCTGAGCTCTGTGATATATAGAGGAGGATATATATATGTGATATATATATATGATATATATGATAGAGGAGGGAAGCTTAGCCCTGTGTTATATAGGTTTATATGATAGAGGAGAGAAGCTGAGCTCTGTGATATATAGGGTTATATGATAGAGGAGAGAAGCTGAGCCCTGTGATATATAGGGTTATATGATAGAGGAGAGAAGCTGAGCTCTGTGATATGTAGGATTATATGATAGAGGAGAGAAGCTGGGCTCTGTGATATATAGGGTTGTATGATTTGATGCCGAATTCCTGAGTAAGTGTGTGTATACACATTCATACATGGAAAGTTGTCAATCACTTCATGTGGGTGGGGTAAGCAGGACTTCCCCTGTCACTGAAGGAGTCCAGTAAGACTGGAAGATTCACAGAAAGATGAAGAAATGGACGTCCTTTTAGTACATCACACACTGATGACCGCTTCATTGTAAACAATGCCCTGTGGATCCGGGTTATGAATCCCACACAACTCCAGGCATGTTTAAGGGAGGTGAGAGGCAGCCTAGGTTCACATTAGACCATTCGTAACCGTTTACATCAGAATAGTCTGCATGCTAGATGACCGGCAAGGGTACCTGAACTGGCTGATTCATAGCGCTCTCCTTTACGTCTTGAACAGCACTGAGGACCATTGGTCCCTTTTCCAGCGTAGATGCTCCCTGGCCCATGTAGCACGATGATGCCTGTGCCTGTTGGTGTGGTCAGGTAGCCATGCTGGTCTTCTATCATGCAGACCACGCTGATGTAAACAGTTACCAATGGTCTTACGGGACACTTGGTTTCCTCTCACCTCCCTGGAGTTGTGTGGCATTTATCATCCAGTTCCGTAGGGCATCCGTGTGTGATGTAGCCAAAATACATCCACTTCTTTGCCTTTCTATGACTCTTCCAGCCTCTCTGTATCTCTGTTGCAACCTGCTGATGACTCTCTGTTACACTCTAAGTCATCATTCCGTCTGAGAGCATCCTGCTTGAAGTCTCGCAATGGCGAGGTACTGTTGATCAACTGTAAGGTGTTGTCTGGTCTCATGATGAGGAGGACTGTTTAAATCCCAATTCAAATTGATCTTCTAAATTTATTGGGCGATTCAAGGATCAAACACCTGTTGTGAATTTTGAATTAAGCTCCTTGATAGAGATCAGCGAGTTGTGCAAATAGTACATAACTATTGAACAGGTGGACATGTACATTCTAAAGGTAAGAGAGGGCCTCATTTAGTTCATTTAAAAAAAAGTTCAACATTTTATGTTCGTCCCATAATTTCAACTGAAAACCAGATATCCCTAACATTTTGTGAGCAGTGTATGTGAAAATGGAACGGTTTAGCAGCAAACACTGGGTGTTTTCTCCATAAACCACTAGGTGTCACTATAGCTTAAAGGTAAAATATAGTATCTTGCTTTTTAGGAATGAGTTACACCACTGAATTTTCTTTAGTAAATATTTTAGACCACAGCAAACAGAATAACAACTCTCAGTCCCTAAATACAGGGTGTCATGAATACAAAAAAGTGCAAACAGAATGTCAGTATTAAACAGCAATCAGACTGCTATCCTTGAAGAGAAGGCTTACCTGGGAATTTATAATGCGCAAGGTGGTTTTGTTTCCGACATCTTTTTCATACTTGTGCGTTGGAGCAGAATTAAATCGCAACACAGCATCATGGGCATCTGTGCAATGTAAAAAGGTGGCTGTATTATTTTAATGCATATAGTAAGAATAAAAGATACAATAAAGAAACCAGTTCTGTAAAAACTGAAAAACAAAAATATATTATCACTGTAACCTGTTGGAATACGAATATAAAAACCAAAAACTAAATAAAACAGCCATAAAGTATTAAAATGACACATTCAGTACAGTACAGGGGTGCACCACATACAGCCCACAATGTCCTCTGTGCAGTCCCCAACCATAAGGACCCAAACATGCTTCGTCTCTGTCCTCACACTCCAGAAAATAATATTCATCTTCTAACAGCTACATTCAACTGATGACACTGCTGTAATGGGCTCTGTATGACTGGCACTGTTATGGTGAGCACTTTATGGCTGACACTATAGTGCTGTATATGTTATTTTCAGGAACCTAAATGAGCACTCCAGTAAAAATTGTTTCTGGATTTCTTCCTCAAAGGAGTGTTTATTTCTGACACAATCACGGCAAATCCACAAGATCTACCATACAAATATCTGATATTGATCTCTCTATAGTCCTAATTGTGAAACAACCAATTCTATAACCCCCAAAAGCTACAATGAAAACAGGCCCCTCGTATCCTCTTTCCCGAGAACCGAGCTTGGGAACCCAATTTTGATCTCTGGCATTCCCAAAAGTGAAACCAAGACCTCTGAGCCAATTTGAGTATTTGAATTGCCAAAAAGGTCTTAGATGGGCAATACCCTTCTAATAATTACTGTGCCCCTTGGGAGAGGTACAGTATGATATGACAATGCGAGCCTTAGACCAGAAAGTGTGCATCCTCGGTATAAAGTATTTTTAGATTAGTGCGTTTTCAGGCTGTTCTACAAATTGTACACATATGATAAATTCCCCTGCTTCTACAAACTGTAAAAGCTACATAAGGCTCGGTCTAACACAAAGTCCTCTACTAATGTCACTGACTATTTAAAACCTTCCTACTGTCACATTGTTTTCATCTTTTTGGCTCCACTTGTCAAACGTGAAATGTCACTTAATGTGGGAATAACTTTTTAATGCTTTTACATCCTCAAAGTGATTCTGAGACTGTTTATGTGACACATTGTATTTTATGCCAATCGTAAATTTTGGTCCAAATATTCCATTTCATTTGTTAAAAAACACACCAAAATTTTGCAAAAATGTAGAAATATATGCCGTTTTCAATTATATTATTTTATTTCTTGTACGACAGACAGTCATACCACGCAATGCAGTGATCACATACTGTTTACCATATGAACACTTTGGGCCACATGTAAGAAAACTGTCTAGGTCTAAAACTCACTTTGTTGCCCAAAGCAATCAATCAGAGGCCCCTCTCATTTTTCCAGAGCACTATATGAAATGAAAGGGGCACCGATTGGTTGCTATGGGCCACAAAGTGAGTTTTAGACCTAGACAGTTTTCATACATGTGGCCCTTTATGTTAGCATTGTTTGTTAAACATCCTTTTATTTTGTTTTAACATTTGATGGCTTAAAGGGGTTTTATCGCTACAAAGATCATGTCTCAGATTATGGGGACAGTAAAAATAAGCACTTTTGTAATTGGGTTGCATTACCTCAGTCACTTGGTTTAGCAAATAAGAGCTTTTCGTAAATCTGTATTCTGTTTCTGTTGCTGCTGGTCGGGACACACCCCCTGGCCGGATCCCGCCCATAGACATGCCCCCTGCACTGTTATTGGCTGGCTGACATTTCATTCAGCCTGTTGGGATACGTCCCTAGACAGGAGATGCCACGGCCTCGCCCCCTGTGCTGTGATTGGCTGCCTGCCCACTCTGTGTTTACTACCCTCTGAGCTGTTAAAATCGATAGTGAAACCAAGGTCTGCTGGCTCTATACACATCTCCCAGCTCTAGGGTGAATGATCTGGGCAATGACTGCCTGTTTAAAGGGCTTTTGCCGAGAGGTTGATTCACCTCCTCACAGGTCCAGTCCTTAAGCTGCTACTTTGAAAAGAGAGCGTTCTGTTCCTCAGATCTAATGCAATCCTCGTCTCCTTATGACTTCATCATGTGCTCATTCCCAAGGTTGAATACCTATTCTTCAGCCTCTGCATCATATATAACTTAAGAATTCAACACAGTGTTTGTAGAAGCTGTATGTGTAGTGTAGTGCTTAGCCGATCAGCTCTGCAAGAGAGAGGTTAGGAGTTCAAGCCCCATCAGTAGTTTTTTTTATTTTCTTTTATAAATTGTACGCATATGTAAAGATATGAAAATATATGTGTAGACATCTATAATTTTATTTATATACATAGTCAAAGCTCCCCTATATAGTGTCCCATCCTCACAGTAGTCGCACCAAGCACTTCCAACATACGTGATACAATGCATATACTCTGGGGGATGAGACATGATATAGGGGAGCTATGTATGTGTATACATATCATTATAGAGATTGACATATATATTTTAGATCTCTCTACATATGTGTAGAACTTAGGGGGGGGAGGGAATACTATGTTGTAAAAGCAAAGCCCTAACACTACACTACCAGCCCAAGTTAATTACAGGTTGAGCAGGGTCTTCTCTCAAAGCTGATTGCTTTTTCCCCCGTTATTTTCACTTACATGTCACTGACAGCAAGCAGAGATCTTTACTTGAAGCTGACATTTGTCCTTGTAGTTGAGTAAAGATCTCTGCCTGTTGTCAGTACAATTTGGGTGAACACCACTAGAACAGAAGTAAAAGCTGCTGGCTTTTAGTGTAATCTGTGTAATTTGTGTGTAAACTAAGATATATAACAGGTGCTTGCTGTCAGTGAACGTTGAGTGATAGAGGTGACATCTTTACTTGGGTGACAGCTGCTTTTTTTACACTTTTTTTAATGACATGCATTTAGGAAAGTGCCTAACTTATGATTTCTAAGCATCCCACGTCGACATTACATGGTGGCAAAACCCCTTTAAGTCACAGATCCCCTCATATAACACAGTATTATAGAGTCTCCTGCCTGTTAACAGGGGGAGAGGAGGAGGTGAGGGCAGTGTGCATTGCTTCATATAACCCAGTCTGTTGCCTGGTAACAGAGGGGCAGGGGGGGGCAGTGTACACTCCTCACATGTCTCATCTGTGTGTATAACTGCATATAGCACAGCAGGGAGCTTGTGGAGCCTGAAGGCTGCAAACATAAGAAACATGCAGGAGGCTACAGATCTGTTATGTCCAGACAACCTTCTACATCCCCTGCTTCATACAAAATGATGATGTCACAGTTCTTCAGTGAGGGGAGACACGCCTCCTGGGAGGGGAGACACGCCTGCTGAGAGGAGAGACATGCCTGCTGAGAGGAGAGACACGCCCCTGGATTTCAAACTCAATCTGAGAGAATTACCTGAAGAGCCCGAACAGTTCAAACAATAGAACTCCTTTAAAGCAGGGGTGTCAAACTCAAATACACAGTGGGCCAAAATTAAAACTTGGACACGGTTGCGGGCCCACCTTGATATTTACTGAAAAATTGTCTTCAATTGATGAATTTTTTTGCAGCCTGATCACCAACTGGTTACTAGTTTTTGGACTGTATCTGTCACTGAACCAGACTGAGGATTAATGGCCACTGTGCTGCTGTATGTGCTTTATGTGGAAGACGTCTTATGTGGAAAATGTATTGCTGATCATCCCCTTCTGTGTTTCTGCAGCATTACAAAGCCTTGTCTTTTCCAACAAGTGCTTTTCTCCCCCATTGCTTTCTGTCCTGGTATGTTCTTAGGGCCAGAGAACTGGTACGCACTTTGTTTGTACTGACTGCAGTCTGTTAACCCATTGTGTCCTGTTGTCTACACAGTGCTTCCTATCTGCTGCACAGTGCGGTGTCTCAGTTTGGAGTACCCAACTTCCTGCAGAGATGCTGGGCTGAGAAGAAGCAGCGAGTTCCATATTCCTTTTACAACTCTGTTGTACTAGAGTTGTTTCTCCTGCCACGTGGTCACTTCTCTGCTCTATGCAGGGAGTTGGGACTCAGTGGGAACTGTGTTGACAGCTCTAGGCTTCTTCTTTTTCTCCTCTGTACACTACCTGGCCGTTACTCGCGGGTCAAATACAATTACACTGCAGGTCAGATTTGGCAGGAAGGCCTGAGTTTGACAGCCCTGGCTTAAAGCTTTAGCAGCAATATTTTTGAAGGCGTATATGTTAGAAACCCCAATAAATCATCCTATTTTTAGAGCTGGATCACTCGAAGTATTCAAAAAGCAATTCATTTTTTTAAACCTTTAGGTATTTTGCAGAAAATGAAACATAGCTGAGCCTTCAAATAACTTTTCAAGATAAGCTTCCATGAGCATGCATACACGGTTTAGCACTATTTCTGGCCATTGTATTGCATGAAAATTTAAAATTTTCTGTTGTCTCTGAACTTATAGAAAGAAACTAGCTGCTATGACATCTCCCATACACCACACAAACACAGAGAAGAGGAGATCCTGCTCCCTCATACAGTACAGACCAAAAGTTTAGACACACCTTCTCATTCCAACAGTTTTCTGTATTTTCATGACTATAAAAATTGTAGATTCACACTGAAGGCATCAAAACTATGAATTAACCATGTGGAATTATATACCTTAACAGAAAAGTGTAAAACAACTGAAAATATGTCTTATATTCTAGGTTCTTCAAAGTAGCCACATTTTCCATTGATTACTGCTTTGCACACTCTTGGCATTCTCTTGATGAGCTTCAAGAGGTAGTCACCTGAAATGGTCTTCCAACAGTTTGAAGGAGTTCTCAGAGATCTTAGCACTTGTTGGCCTTTTGCCTTCACTCTGCGGTCCAGCTCACCCCAAACCATCTCGATTGGCTTCGGGTTTCTGGTGACTGTGGAGGTAGGTCATCTGGCGTAGCACCCCATAAACTCTCCTTCTTGGTCAAATAGCCCTTACACAGCCTGGAGGTGGGGTTTGGGGGTCATTTGTCCTGTTGAAAAATAAATGATGTCCAAACTAAAACGCAAACAGATGGAATAGCATGCCGCTGCAAGATGCTGTGGTAATCATGCGGGTTCAGTTTTCCCTTCAATTTTGAATAATCCCCAACAGTGTCACCAGCAAAGCACCCCCAAACCATCACCCCTCCTCCTCCATGCTTAAAAGGGGGAACCAGGCATGTAGAGTCCATTCGTTAACCTTTTCTGCGTGCACAAAGACACGATGTTTGGAAAACCACAGATCTCAAATTTGGACTCATCAAACCAAGCACAAATTTCCACTGGTCTAATGTCTATTCCTTGTGTTCTTTAGCCCAAAACAAGTCTACTCTGCTTGTTGCCTGTCCTAGCATGGTTTCCTAGCAGCTTTTTTACCAATGCAGGACCCGCTGCACACAGTCTCCTCTTAAGAGTTGTTGTAGAGATGTGTCTGCTGCTAGAACTCTGTGTGGCATTGACCTGATCTCTTATCTGAGCTGCTGTTAACCAGCGATTTCTGAGGCTGGTGACTTGGATGGACTTATCCTCCGCAGCAAGGGTGACTCTTGGTCTTCCTTTCCCCGGGGGGGTCCTCATTTTGAGCCAGTTTCTTTGTAGCACTTTTTTGGTTTTTGCCACGGGACTTGGGGGCACTTTCAAAGTTTCCCAATTTTTCAGACTTTACCTTCATTTCTTAAAGTAATGATGAAATTCTAAAAGTCCATTCGGTAGGACTATCAGCTGTGCATCCACCTGACTTCTGAACAACACAACTGATGGTCCCAACCCCATTTATTTAAGGAAAGAAATCCCCTTATTAAACCTGACAGGGCACACCTGTAAAGTGAAAAATATTTCAGGTGACTACCTCTTGAAGTTCATCAAGAGAATGCTGAGTGTGTAAAGCAGTAGTCAAAGCAAAAGTTGGCTACTTTGAAGAACCTAGAATATAAGACATATTTTCAGTTGTTTCACACTTTTTTGTTAAGTATATAACTCCACGTGTGTTAATTCATAGTTTTGATGCCTTCAGTGTGGATCGACAATTTTATAGTCATGAAAATACAGAAAACTGTTGGAATGAGAAGGTGTGTCCAAACTTTTGGTCTGTACTGGTATTTCTATTGCACACCTTCAAAGTAGCAACATGAAGGACATTACTGCACTAGGGTGAGATATAACACTTTCTAGAACCTTCAATTGTTTTTCTAAGTGTCTGTCTTCCCTATCAGTAGCCTTCTTCTGGCAGTATTTAACATGATGTATCAGCTGAAGTTTTGTCTTCTCTCAAGATAGACCTTTTTCTTATGATACAGCCAAGAACAGCACATTAGGAGTGACTTCCTAACCAGTATCCAAGACATTTAAAGGACAGTCTGAGGCAGATTCAAAACGACACTAGGGGCAACAATAAAAGTTCTTAAAGGGGTTATCTCGCTACAAGAATTGCTTTTTATATTGAAGATCTTGAAAAACAAGGCACTTTGCTATATGTGCCCATTAACAGTGTCCTACCTATTCCTAGATATCCCCTCCTCAGGTCGCTATAGCTACAGACCTGTTTGATCTATCCTGCTAGTCTGCCAGAACTGGTTGCTATAGCTACAGACCTGGTGTCCTCAGCAGCTCGTCACTGCATACCAGTAGTAGCCAGTAAGCTCGCCCCCGGAATTATAAAATGAAACCGACAAAACAGGACTGAGGTAAGATGAATCAATGTAGTGCGATAACCCCTTTATAAAAAGTATTGAGATACAAGATTATTTTTCTTTATGATTTTAAAAAAAAAGATTTATTCATGTGAAATTCTTCTAATTTTTTGATTTTATGATTAACCCAAGTTGTATTGTTGCAGTATTATTATAAATGCAAGGAGAGTCAAAAGTCCCATCACAACCTTTTATTTCAGAAATTAAAAGGAACACTACATTTCTGAATATCCCAGCAAGTAATGGGTGAGGGGGCCTATCTTTTAGACTTTTTTGGGAAAATGGCTCCCCATCTTAAAAAACCCAAACCATTTGGGTTCAAGAGAAAATTTTTCCATGGGGGAAATTTATGTAACCTATTAGATAACTGTTCAAACTAATTCCACCTAGACTGTTTAATATTCTTTCTTTGTTTCCATGTGGTAACCAGTAACTTTTAAAAGACAATTCTAATTTAAAACAAAGCCAGGAGGATCATTTGTGAACTTGAACAGTGCACAACCACACATCAAACACTATTTTTTGTCATGTTTAAAGGTTTGTTAATTACATTTCCATGGAACAGTGCAAGCTCTACATGGCTATCATCATTGAGCAGCATATTCTTAGTCACATAAAATGCAAAGACAAGCTAATTGAGAGGGTTTTGACTTTATTGGGTAAATTTTTCATTGCGCACTTAATAGGTATCATAAAATAACACTTCCCATGTCGGGGTCAATAAAAGGGGAGCAATTTTCAAAATTCTTCCGAACCCATTATCTTTTGTTTCGCCCCCGATTATACTCACGGGCTAAATTAGAGAATGAGAAAAGTAATTTTCCCTTTTCTCCAGAAAAAAATCTATATCCCGAGCAATATGTTATGTCTAGCCACCTGTATAAATCTGTATATTCCTGAAAAATTAGCCGGAAGGTACCACTGTTAGTCAGGGTACAAGGTAATTGTTTCCCTCAGCTAACCCCCTGCTTACATTCCCTATTATGACCCCACAGTTTTAAACAAAATATTGCTGAAAAGAATGGCATGAGATTAAAATGCACCCTCTAAGCATAGATAAATAAGGTCACTTACTCATTGTCACATCTAACCCGAATAATTCTACAACAATGAGTGCAATTACTTCTCCTACCACTGCATATTACAGAATATTGTGGATGTGTTCCTTCATTTTCTACATATGACATTAACTGTACCCTATGCCCTAAAGGGGTTTTGCCACAATTCTTTCATCCTCCGCATCAATCTTTTCCCCCGGGTGCTCCAAGGGGGCGTGTGTGTTGTTTTGAATTGCATACATGTGCCCAAGCAGGGGACACACCGGGCCTTTCCTCTCTCTATCAAAAAAAGGGTTTTGGTTTATGTAAAAGCTGTGAGTAGCTCAAGTAGCTCAGAGGTAAAGTTTTTTTCCCCACAGCACAAGGGTCTTAGCTCAATCCCGCAGGAGCCAAACCTATGGACTTTTTTCTCTTTATCAATGCACATACCTCATTGCGGTTTCTTTCGTTTTATTTATTTGCACTGTTTGACTAACTACTAAGGAGTACAGAGGACAGGAGTAGAATGACAGCACCTGGGGCTTGAACACTCAGTAGCTGCCTGAGAGGAGAGGTGATGTCTGAGCATGTGCGACCAGGACTAAGAAGCACTTAGCTCTGGTTGTATCTCCTAGAGATGAGCTGTACATTATGGATCACTAAAAGAGCAGCTAAACAAAAACAGTACATAATTTTTTAATAACGATGAATGGTGAACATGTTTATTATTTAATTTAAAAGCCTCAAACATCAATTTTACTTTGTGGCAAAACCCCTTTAAGTATTCTCCGTTTCATTTAATTATGGCACTTTTTAACCTGTAGTCCTTGAAATAAGGAAATGGTAGAAGTTACGGTATTGTTTATAAAAATGCATAGCTGAAAATGTGGTTACTGTTTATAAAAAAGCAAAGATGAATATGTGGTTAAGTGTTAGGTATGTAATTTTACAACATAGTCTTAAGTGCCTTAAAAAACTGGAGATGCCAATCACAGCAAATATCCAGGACTATTCCAGTAATTAGTTGGGTTTAAGAGAAGGGCTGGGCATCTTCTACAGTTATAAAGAAGGCAGCTTTCTTTGCAGGCTCGGTAGATTGTTGTTTTGTCACCTAGATTTGGAAATATATGGTAAAACAGCCTTTAAGATCAGTGGTTCTTGACCTGCGGCGTGTGTACCCTGGGGGTATGCCAGCCATAAAAAAATATTACTGTCTTTATCTCTGGTTTCTAGGGCTCAAATTTGCAAGCAAACATGCTTACAAAGTAAGCATGGCAGGTCTTAACAGCCACCCATCTCTTAATACCCACTCACCTGTAATCAGGGATGGAGAGTATGATTTGATCTGGGGTCTTTAATTTTTAGAGTGTCTGATCTCAGGTCCGTAACTTTTATGAAGTCCGCACATGTAGGGGAAAATGTAAATAAGGTGGGACTGGGGTATTAAATACTTTGGGGGTTTGTATACAAAGGGTTTCTATACAGGGGAGTCTAGTCGAAGTTCTGTATAAAAAGGGATATGTGTCTGGATTTTTTTATTTAAGGGTACAAAAGGGGTTTTATATGCAGTTTGTAATTCCAATGTCACCAGTTGTGTTTTAATGCCCTCTTTTGAACAGAAGTGACACAGGACCAGATCTAGCCCACAACATACACCAGTGCCATTAACTTATAGTGGTATCTATTCAGGTTTAAATGTGATGACTGTTGCTTTAAAGGGTAGAATAGCATTACATGCTGTGCTATTTGAAAAGAATCACAGAGAAACAGCAATTATCAAGCTCCAAAGAGTTTGTGAATAAACCAAATCACTGCAAAAAACAAAACAAACCCTATTTCTAAAATATAACCTTTATTGTATATCCATAAAATCAGATATATAAAAGCAGACTTATGCTAAGCAACACAACTATCCAAATATATCTATATACACTAATGTCTATCCCTTACAGATTCCCTACAAATATCCTAATACAGGCCGGGTTATCGTTCTGAAAAGAACGGCCCTACCTCTAGAGGCTCGCCCTTTTAAGTGCCTAACGTACCCCTATATTGAGTCTGCTCTAGGTTATATCAAAATATACAATTGTTATAGCTTAACAAATATATATAAATATCAGAGGAATATATATCTTAATAATTCCTTAATCCACAAAAAAGATAGACAACAAGGGGGGCCATTTGAAATTTAAGAGAACATTTCATGGCAGTGTAAGCAAAGCCTTATTTAATTAGCATTTATAACTGGCTCTCTTAGGGATATTTCATGGGAACTTCATGTTGCTTGGGGGGGCATCTGGTTCCAGCAGCATCACAACTGCACACCACCTGTGACCAACCCTCCATGTGTGACCCCCAGCATCGGTCAGTGGTTGAATTTACAGAGGTGAATTAAATTGGGTTTTAATTAACTAAAAAATGGCCTCTTTATTGGAAAATACAAAGTTCATTTACTTGTTACACTTGTAACCTTTTACTATTGAACTATATACCCAGTACTTTTTATAAGATAATTATAGATGTGTAGTTAACGATAACTTTATGGTCTTCTACATTTTTTTTTAACTGTGAGGTTAGAACTGTGATGTATATAGAGAAATGTAAGGTATTGGGTAGGTTAGAGTATTTTCCTCTGTCTTTCTTGACAAACCTAGATATGTGAATTAATGAGTCCATCAGCCTTGGTTTAACAGTGCTGCAATGAATGAGGAGAGACAAGTGCGGTAATCCAAATGAATACATGAAGAATTGCACAGGGTATCTACAAAGTTGAACCTCAAAGTCTTCGGAGAAGCCTTTGCAATTGCCTGTTAATGATGGCAGTTCTAATCTATCACAAACATTTAAAAGGGACTCATTTGTGTCAAACAGAGGAGAAATAGAAAAGAAAGAGAACGTCCAGGAAGCAGCAGTGATAAGATGATTACACGTTGCTCATCTAGAGAGGGATTTAGGTGTTCCAAAACGAAAAGAAAAAACATTCAAGACAATCAAAAGGAAAAACAAATTACTGCTCTGACTGAGGTTTTATTCAGGCTAAATGACAGCATCTTTAAGTGAAGATGTGCTAATAAAGAAAAGTAGATGCTGCCAAGCTTTTACAACCAGCCCATAACACAGCTGTCACTCTCATACTGAATGCTGGATATATGCAAAGGAGCAAACTCTTCTTGGTGAGGCTCAGGGAGACTGCTAATGGTTCCAGGACAGCAATTATAGGATTACAAACTTTCCTTCCATTATAAAATATTCTTTTTACACTTTTGGAGTTTCCGTGAGACTTCAGAATCTATTTACACTATCAAACTTTTGGGGAGAGCCTAACACTATGTACCAAAAAGTACAATTATAATTCATAAAGTGCTATTTTACTATATAAACCACAGCTAACTCAATGTAAACAATAGAGAACATTGTTACAAATATAAGATGAAATAAGTTTCAGATATATACAGTAAATGTCATATTATTTGATAGTCTGATAACGCACAACTACAGGACCTTAAACATACTGTCATTTACAATAGCTTACAATTATATCATCTATAGAAGTTTATATGTGACATAAAGATGTCTGTATGACAAGCAGTCAAGTACATTTAGGGCCACATGTATGAACCTGTTTAGGTCTAAAACTCACTCTTTTGCCCATAATAACCTATGGGCAAAAAAGTGAGTTTTAGACCTAAACAGGTCCATAAATGTGGCCCTTAATGTTAATATATTTTAAGATCTATGTACTACTAAGATGCATTTCCTATAGCTATCAATTCACGTTTAATCATTGATGCCTGTATAGTGGTCCCTCAAATGACAGTGGATACAATACTTCCAACATACAATAGTCTGTCCTGGAATAATGTATCTTGCAATCACACTCACCCAGGGGCGTAACTAGAGAAGCCAGGGCCCCAAAGCAAACTTTTGGATGGGGCCCCCCCCCCCCGCGCCACCACCCTGCCCACGACCATGGACCCGGACATGCTGTTAGATAATATGGATAAAACAAGGATTAAATACCACACCATGCATCTCAATATTATATTGCTACCAAACAAATTCACTATACCAAAACCAACATTACCAATAACACTACTACATATGGACCGGATTATACTGCCAGAACATGACCACAAATTACACATAGTGACTGAATAATACCCCTATACTATTACTCATCAGTACACAAAGACCAATAGTACCACCATATAGTGACCATATAGTGGTAGACACCAGTGTACACAGGCTCTGTAGACATATAAGTGATTACAGTGTAGTTACATCTTGTGACTCACAGGTGACGTTTCTCTGACAAGTCGTTGACTTTCCCCTTTGTTCTGCATCCGGTCCAGTCCGCCATCATGATGACATCTCCGGACCACTTGTCCCTGCAGATTTAGACACAAATATCTTAGAATCCTGACTTTTCCAGCACCTGCACCCCTGGCTATATGGGGTACATTTAGGCAGGCAGGGTTTAGATAGGATATATAGGGCCCTAAATAGGCAAGGTTTAGGTAGCCAATAGAGTGCCCATATAGACAGGCAGGGTTTAGGTAGCTATAGGGAGCCATACAGATAGACAGGGGTTAGGTGGGCTATAGGGACCATATAGGTAGGCAAGCTTTAGGGGGCTATATAGGCAAACAGACTTAGCGGTAGCTATAGGGATATTCAGGCAGGCAGACTTAGAGCTATATAGGCAGCCTTTAGGGGGCTATGCAGACAGGCTGGGGGCTATGCAGTCAGGCTGGGGGTATCTAGGCCGGCTAGGGGGCTATAAAGGCAAGTTAGGGGGCTATAAAGGCCGGCTTAGGGGCTCTCCGGCCGACTAAGGGGGTATACGGCTGGCTTAGGGGGTATACGGGTGGCTAGAGGGTATACTGGCGGCTTAGGGGGTAAACGGGCGGCTTAGGGGGTATACAGGCAGGCTTGAGGGGGTATACAGGCAGGCTTGAGGGGGTATACAGGCGGCTTAGGGGGAAAACAGGCGGCTTAGGGGGTATACAGGCAGGCTTGAGGGGGTATACAGGCAGGCTTGAGGGGGTATACAGGCACACTTGAGGGGGTGTACAGGCAGGCTTAGGGGGTATACAGGCAGGCTTGTGGGGGTATACAGGCAGGCTTGAGGGGGTATACAGGCAGGCTTGAGGGGGTATACAGGCGGCTTAGGGGGTATACAGGCGGCTTATGTGGTATACAGGCAGGCGTATGGGGGTATACAGGCAGGCTTGGGGGGGTATACAGGCAGGCTTGAGCGGGTATACAGGTGGCTTAGGGGGTATACAGGCGGCTTAGGGGGTATACAGGCAGGCTTGTGGGGGTATACAGGCAGGCTTGTGGGGGTATACAGGCAGGCTTGAGGGGGTATACAGGCAGGCTTGAGGGGGTATACAGGTAGGCTTGTTTGGGTATACAGGTAGGCTTGTGGGGGTATACAGGCAGGCTTGAGCGGGTAGGCAGGCTTAGGGGGTGTATAGGCAGGCTTGTGGGGGTATATAGGCAGGCTGTGGGGGCTTACAGGCAGGCTTGAGGGGGTAGGCAGGCTTAGGGGGCATATAGGCAGGCTTAGAGGGCGTATAGGCAGGCTTAGGGGGCGTATAGGCAGGCTGTGGGGGTATATAGGCAGGCTGTGGGGGCTTACAGGCAGGCTTGAGGGGGTAGGCAGGCTTAGGGGGCGTATAGGTAGGCTTAGGGGGCGTATAGGCAGGCTGTGGGGGTATATAGGCAGGCTGTGGGGGCTTACAGGCAGGCTTGAGGGGGTAGGCAGGCTTAGGGGGCGTATAGGTAGGCTTAGGGGGGCGTATAGGCAGGCTGTGGGGATGTATAGGCAGGCTGTGGAGGTATATAGGCAGGCTGTGGGGGTATGTAGGCAGGCTGTGGGGGTTTACAGGCAGGCTTGAGGGGGTAGGCAGGCTTAAGGGGCGTATAGGTAGGCTTAGGGGGCGTATAGGCAGGCTGTGGGGGTATATAGGCAGGCTGTGGGGGCTTACAGGCAGGCTTCAGGGGATAGGCAGGCTTAGGGGGCGTATAGGTAGGCTTAGGGGGAGTATAGGCAGGCTGTGGGGGTGTATAGGCAGGCTGTGGAGGGATATAGGCAGGCTGTGGGGGCTTACAGGCAGGCTTAGGGTCAGGTAAAATAATAAATAGTTTACTTACCTCAGTCCACGCTCTCCCGATGCACCGCTCGCTCCGTTCTGCTGCTCTCCCTGCAGCCTCTGCGCACAGCCCGGACGGCGCGGTGATGTGACGTCACCGTGCGCACCCACGTGACCACAGAGCGCCGGCAAGGGAAGTAGCAGAGCGGAGCGATCGGCGCTCCGTTCTGCTATCTCCATGGAAGCGCTGCTTCTGAACACTTGGGCCGGAGGGCCCGGGCATTTAGAGGCAGTATGCGCCGGGCCCCGTAGCTCCGCGCCCGCCGCAGTGAACTGTTAAGTTCACTGTCGGCGGGCCCAGGAGTGGCATTACTGGGGTAGCGGACACGGTAGCAGCTGCCCCGGGGCGCGGTCCTCCCTAACAGCACGGGCCCGGGAGCAACTGCTACCCCTGCTACCCCGGTAGTTACGCCCCTGCACTCACCATACAATGTTACAGACACTGCTGAGCTGCAGAACTTTTGATTGATTGAAGATCCAACCATTTATCAGAGACATTTTACTTGTAAACCCCTGTTTTGGTGGAGTGAATGCACTGTTGTGGTTTAGTAGCACCTCTCTGCAGTACAGTGTGGAACCACATGCCCGGTAAAGCTCTTTACATGTGCCAGGATGAACTACTCCTTTGGGCACCGTGGTGAGGTATCCCCACTTTCTTTTTTTTTACTGTGGTACATTGTGTATATATATATATATATATATATTATTATATTATATATATATATATATATATATATATATATATATATATTATATATATATATATATATATATATATATATATATATATATATATAAAGTACAAGACCCAAAGAAACTCCTACCTTTCACAGCTGCAGCTTCTAGTGGCTCTTTCTGACTGTTATATGTACGGATTTGCTTTATTCGTATTAGTTATCTGCTTCATTTTCTTTAATCTTCATTCTGCGATATGTTGGGACATTTATGGGTTTTGGAATCAATAACCAGTTTCCCATAAAGTGAAGATTTCAGCATACAAGGGTCATCCTGGAACCAATCAATAGTGACCACTTTATATTGTATTTTTAAGATTATAAGAAGAGGATTTTGCCAACAATCTCAGAAAAACTCTCCACGTCTAATATTGGCAGGCGGTGCCAAACACAATTTGTTTCTTTAAAGGGGTGTTCTGATACTTTGGAAAAGTCAGCCAGTCCGCCCTTGATGATTGGAAATAGAAAAAAAAAGCAAAAATCACTTTTTAAACTCACTTGTTCCAGCACCACTACTGGTCTTGTTGCACCCACTACCAACATCAGAACTAGTCAATCACAGGCCTCAGTGGTCATTTCCCCTATATCCAGCAAAAATTGCTGCGGCCTGTGTATAGCTGCAGGGTCACATGAACAATGACGTCATTGGCTGGGATCACTGAGGAGGCACTGAAACAAGCAAGTTTAAAAAGTGAGATTTTTTTCTTCTATTTTCAATCATCTCCAACAGACTGACAAGCTTTTAAAAATTTTAGAACACCGTTTATTGGTTGGGCATAGTATTTACAAAGTGTACCAACCAGTCATTGAGAGAACTGCGCAGCTGATGACGATATCTAGCTTTTTACCTAAACAACATTATTATAAGCAACATGAGCAACAGTGTTTTATAAATTCCTCCAACTTCCCAAACTTGGACATTAGAATGCCATGTAATGTGAAATATGCAGCTTATTAGCAAACTTACCGTAGTTAACGTATTTCAGCTTAAAGCTCCAAAAATTGAGCAAAAGATTGTACTTGTTAACCAGATCTATGTGCAGTCAAAGTAAATAATAATCTTTAAAATATTTTTGAAACACCTTCCCCAATATTAACTTTACCCACTTCTCAACCATAGCTTTTGTACTTTATTTAGTACCTATTGTGAGTTTTGCTAATTAGGGGATATTTAGTTAATAGTTTTTTCCATTTTATTCTGTTGACTGCCAAATCTGTAAATCAAGCATATAGGAAGCTGTAATTGTGGAGGTAGCTGTCAACCTCTACATATTTGTAGTGCCCAGTGAAATGAATGAATCATATTTTAGTTAAGAGTTTAGCTAAAGTATTAAAGGAAAATTCTGGACAACACTGATGTGTTGGGTAATGCCTAATTCAGGTCCTGAATGGGCAACGCATAACACAAGGATTTTTTCTTTTTTGTCTAGGTACACATTTTGTCTAGTGCTTTATTTGAAATAAACAAACATTTTATATAAAAATACTGTAATAGGAATGGTGCCACCACTAGCCCAAATTTATCAGACGTAGCCAAGGAGTTATATGCTTAAATAGACAGACCTGTTGGGTAGTTAGTTTTGAGTTCTAAAGTTTTTTTTGTAAGAGTTAAGCTGTTTTGTTCCTATTAGAGTGGCAGTCCTGGGTCTCAGCCGGCCACAGTCAAGGAGCACACTGCCCCTTGATAAATGGACCTACTAAGACCTGCAGACCCTGAAGAGACACATAGGCCATTGACTCAGATAAGATGGTAACTGATGTACCTTAATGCGTTTGTGAAAAAGGATTTGAAGATAAAACATATGAGGGTCTGCATTTTAGAGACATTCAATGATTTGTATAATGTCAAAATCTGCCATACCTGTATTGCTGCATCACAGAACTTACACTGCTTGTTTTTGAAGGTTTTATACTGAAACACACAAATATTTTTATCAAGTATCAATATATCGAATTCTAGAAATGCACAGGTTTCAGCTGTAAAACTCTGTTCCCATTAGTGTTGATCTCTGTTGGGTTGCTATTTCCTTTAAAAATACCATTACAATAATAGTATAGACAGCAGTGCAATAGGCATAAAATCAGAAAGATGTATCATGATTCTTTAGGAGTCATTTCAAATGGATTCTTTACTTATGTTATGGCTCTACTAGGAGCAGAAGCTCTGATGCCAATACGTACAAAGCCCAATAAAAGTATTTGAATAAACCCTAAAGTTCCTCATGTAAAAATACATGTATAAAAGTCCTCGGATTTCCGAACAATTATCATACTATAGTGGAGGTAGATTGGACTTCTGTGTTTTGCAGTGTGTGTCTCCTGAGAATTTTTGTCCTTTCATGATCTGGTGGCCCTTCCCATTTCCCATGCAGTTTTAAAAGTGCAGAAAATGAACTGGAATGAACAAACCACTGAGGCACAACAGCAGCACAAAAAAGAGTCCTTTTATAATCATTCGTCCTCCACTCAACAATATAGGAGATTAAGACACTCAAGAAGATGTAATATAAAACATAGAATAAAGAAAGCATACAATTTTATTTGGCATATAACACACTGAAAAGCATTCCCGTGGAGAGCGGCCCCTGAAGCTATTTTTGCAGAAGCTAATTTCATGATAGGGACTTGCTAGAGCTGTGTAAGCAATTTCCCTCATAGCAACTCTGTCTTGCTATGTATAAAATAGGTCAAGAAATTGATATTTTTAGAAGGTTTTCTTATCCTCAATAGAACAAAACATTAAATACTATTTTATTTCATATTCACAGTTTACGCTGCCCTTCAGAGCACTGCTCTTTACAGCAATTAAGAGTCTTGGCCACAGAGAGTCAATGCTGTTTCACATCTAACTTGATATAAATTGTTTTTATAACCTTAGGGCTGTAAAAACTCCACAAGACAAAAAAAAGGCCTGGTTCACATACGCATTAGAGGTTTCATTCAGAACCTCTGTCGCATGTTCCATTGGGAATTATGGAAAAAAATAGCGCAGTAAGGTGCACTGTTTTTTCTTACTCAACGATGGACACCACAGCAGAATCCTGAAGTACCTATTATAATTAATAGGGTCTGTTGGGCGCCGTGGATGTCTGTTGTGAAACAGATCCCACGGCTTCCATTTTTACCTCCATGCCAGACGTCTTGAATGGACGTAGATGTGAACCATGCCTTATGGAGCAAGTGTCGTTATATGCGATCTATATTGCCTTACTGAAGCATACAGTGTAAGTGTGTCGTTTTTTGCAGTAATTTTTTCAAAGCAGTGGTGAAACTACAGCAATGTTTGCAGTGATTTTAGAAAAATACCTTAAAAGCCAAACCATTAACATACTAGTTAACATTCCTGACATTGTACTTTTTACCTTTTATATACTTAATTAAAATTTTTTGGGTTTTTAAAAATGGAAAGGGGGAAAACCTTTTTTTACATAAAAAACCCACACAAAAAAAAGGAAAAAATCCCAAAGCTATAAAAATAACGGGATTAAAAAAATTTCCCTATTTTTTGGGGGTTTTAAACATTCCTTCCTAAACCAACCCCCCTAACGTCGGGATATTGACAAAATACCCTCTTTCTTGTGTACTGTACTTGATATTATCCTATACTAGCAAATAAAAAGTAGGGCAAAAGGGGGGGGAAAGTAGGACTAAAAGGTAAGACAAAAACAGAGTTTTTTGTCTTTTTTCCCAATGAAAAAAATCTTTTTTAATGGGACAGGGTATAACTTAAAGGGTTGTCCCCATACATTGATTCATCTTACCTCAGCCTTGTTTTCTGGTTTAATTTTGAATTCAGGGGGTGTTTCTGGTTCCCACTGGGCGCAGTAGAACCCCAGGCCCTGTAGTTTGAAACCAGTGCGGGGCAGCCTATCTAAGAAAACTAAAAACATTTTGAAAGCTATAGCAAAACCTGAGCCCCTAAATATAGCCCAAACAAAGGGGATATCTCAAATTTGGTAGGATATTTTTAAATTTGGACAAAATATTGCAAAGTAAATTTTTTTTCTGCAAAAGCCCTTTAAACATAAAAAGCAATCCTTGTAGGAAAAAACCCCCTTTAAGAAAGTGCAGTTTGGGGGCCCCATAGCTTTTGTGAAGAGCATATTACCATTGATTGCCCCTAAGTTAAAAATAAACTAATTTTTATTATACAACGGCAGGGGTTTAATTGGGAAGCAGAAAAAACAAAACCCTTGAAAGTTTTTAAATGGGTAAGGGGTGGGGAAGGGGGCTAAAAATCAAATTTCCCCCCTTTTAAGAAAATTTTTTTTCATCTGTTTGCACCAAAACAAAAACCCTTTTCCCAAATTTTCTGCTCCAATTTGAAGAGTTCAAAATTTAGCTCCACAATGAAACAACAGCACAAGAAAAGGAAAAATCCTTGTGGATAAAAGTTTTTTTAGGGGGTTTTGTGGAAAGTATTTTTCCCCATCCTGGGTTTTTGGGGAAAGGACCCTTTTGCCATCAACGTTCTTACATGGTCGCTTTTTTCAGGATACAGAAATTTTTGGGGGCACCCAGTTTTCCCCCGATTCTGCTTTCCTGAGAAGCTTACTCCAAGCTTGTTTGCTTAAGAAAATCTTTCAAGTTTTTTAAAAGGGGAAGCGGTGTCATTTTTTTTGAAAAACTTCCCTTTCCACAGGTCGAAAAATGTTTTGGAAAGGGTTTGGGAAGAGAACCTTTTTTTTTCCACTCATCTGACTCTTCAAGTATATTTTGCTTTGAGCGATGTACATTCCTTCGGATTTTTCTGTGCCGAGAAAGTGAGTTTTGACGATGTCTCGCAGAATGGTTCAAGTCTCTATGGGCAAGGGATTTTTTTTTCTTTGACATTATAAACTCATCTTCACTTTCAAAATAATTTTCTACATCAGCTATAGTTTTAAGACTACCTGGGCCGGATTTAAAAGAGTTCAAAATGTCTTCGTTAACAAGATTGTTCTCCTCAATGGCGTAGGATAGTGATGGGTCCTGAAGAGCGCCCATTATTGCCCTTTGCTTTCCTTGTATAGGCAGGGGTTTTTTTAAATTTTCTAATTTCAGAATGCCCCTTGGCACTGGTTCCACCGAGTTGTTGTCTGTAAAGTAGATGAAGATCACTAGGAACAATAGGCCCCAAGCACAGATACCAAATAGCATGAGTTGTTTCCATTGTTTTAGGTTAGGTTTCATGGCTTGGTCTAGTCTGACTGCTCTGTTCTGTGCACTTGAACTTGAAAATTAAATTGTGACCTGTGGAAATAAAGCAGTTTATTCAAAATGGATTTACAAACATAAAGGGCTAAATTTATACATATAGTACAATTTTTTGGGGCCCCTGTCTCCCCAAAAACAAATAAAGGGCTACTTAAAAGTTATAATGTAATAACCACTGGTGTGAAATGTGTTCAGTTCATCAATGTACTAAAACGAAAATTTCAAAAAAAAAAGAAAATTATTTACAGGGCAGGGCAACCCTATTTAAAAAAAGAATACCTTTTTAGATTTTCCCTACTAAAAGGAAATAATGATAGTTCACTAAATGAGCATAGAACAAATTCTAGATTCTTTCCTTGTAAGAAATGTTATCTCTATTAATTAGTATTAGATTGCATCAATACACATGATTTATCAGGAGATTTCGCTTTCCATTAACGGAGTCAGACAGGATATTTTCAGGGTTTAAATCCCATGAGTAAAAAACCCACATTTTATTTTTCATTTAATTTTTTTTTCAATTTTTTCAATAAAACAGCCAAAAAAACTGTTTTAATTTCACAAATATATTTAGCTTATTAATAAAACACGCATAGTCACATATATGTATATAGTCACTGAGAAACATCAGGAGTGCCCAAAATGTTCTTGTCCAAGGGCCACAATTTTCAAAAGGGACCCCACTCAAGGGGCCGCAAAGGGGTTTTTTTCAACTGAGAAATTTTTTGGGACTTTAATTGTAATACCCCCAAAAAAGGCTGAGAGGTCTTATTCCACTTTAGGGACCCCCCGGGGAACCCTTTAAGGGGGGTCCCCTTTCAAAGGGGATTTCCCGAAAGGAAGGGGGGAAAAGGGGGGGGCCTATTTAATGGTTTGTTTTTGGCGATTACAGAAATGGCTGTTTCACAACTATAACTAGAGACAACAACAAACATATATAGTCACCTCCCCAACTTGTCTGCTGTTCTCTAGTCTCGATCACACATTTTTACGGTAGATCTTCTGTATTTGCCATGATTGTGTGAGAAATAAATACTACTTTAAGGAATAAAAAACCAGAAAAAAGACTTTAGAAAAACAGCCCAAAACCGCCGGCCACCCTTTAGGGCCCACGGGGCCCAACTTGGGGGGTATCCCGACGTTTCCTGGGGCCCCCCAGGGGGGGCTCAAGGGCCAGCCCCGATTTCTTTCTCCACTGTTAACCCCCTTTCCCAAAAATGGGACAGGGAAACAAAAATTTCTGCCCCCGTTCGCTCGGGGTTTTGGGTTTTAAAGGGCCGGGCCGGGTTTCCGATTATAGGGGCAGGAGGAACCAACCCTTGGGTGCTATATACTATAAGACCCCGGGGGAATTTGGCGTTTTGGGGGCCCTTTATCAAGACCCAAAAACTCAGATTAAAGTTTAAAAGAATTTAATTAGCCTTTAAGAGCACACTTGAAGGTAAAATTTACAAAAGGGTTTAAAAATATTCAGGTAAGAGAGAGGTTTTCAAAAACAATAAAGGATTATCAGACAAAAGGGGTTTTAAAAAAGTCAAATTAAACCTTGGGGTTGTTCTTGGTGCCCCCCCGCACGGGGGGCCCGAAAGTGGCCTGGGTCCTTTCGGATGATGTTAATGGAACCGGGTCTCAGGTACCCCCCCCTTTGGATCAAAAAGGAAGAGGGCAAAAACCCCCGGCCCCCTGGCTTATTAAACTGCGAGGGGCAGCCCCCTTGGGGCCCCCACAACCCCCCCTGGGACGGGCTTAGAACCCCCTCCCCACTCAGGTCATGCAGTTTTTTTGTACAAAACCCAAAAAAGGACTAAAAAACCGTCAGGGGATTTTTCAAAAGAACCGAAACCGGTTTGGGAACCCTCAGAACCCTCTGGGCTTTTTTCCCGACGGCCCGGATATCAAAAATGCTTATTTTTATTGGGCCCTGTAGGCCCTTTTTTGAATATCTCATTCCCCCTTGGGTCCTGGAAACCGGGAAATGGGCCGTTTCGTGCGGGGAGCTCCATAATTTTTTCGATATGAACCCGCCAAGCAAACCCGTTATTTAGCGGATTTGCCTATGAATCGATATAAAATCGGAGAAAGAAACCCCCAAAGGGGTTTTAAAAAATTGAATTTTTTGAAATGGGAAATACAGTTGTTCATGCTAAAAAATTTGATTTATGAGGATCCTTTTTATTTTTTTGACCCCCTTTCTGTGGAAAAAATTCAATTTTCATTTTAAAAGGGGGCCCTTTAATTTCTGTGAAAAATTGGGGCTTTTTCCCAGGTGGAAACCAAAATTTTGTTCTGGGCCCAGATACAGAATGGGGGGGCAAAAAAGGTGAAAATTTCCTTTCCCCTCCTCCCCCCTTTTTTGGGCGCTTGGGGCGCCCCCGCCACCGGGTTTTTTCCAAAACCCAAGCGCCCAACGGGCCCCGCCCCTTGTCGGGACAAAAACCCTCGGCGTTTCCGTGGTCCGGCCCCCTTTCCCGGGGGCGAATGAGGGGAAATTTGTACTTCTGGAACACAGGTCCAGGGGTAGGCAACCTCCCCATTGGTTCCGGGGACCGTGTGTAGCCAGCTCAGAGGGTTTTTTTGGTTTTGTTTTTCACAAAGAATGGGGCCCCGCCCAAAAATAGGGGATGGGGGGGGCCGCTGGCAGGGGCCCACACTATCGCCAGGCATTTCCCTTTTCCAAAGGGGGGAAAAAGGCCACTTCCCCCGGCGAACTTGGCTCAAGGGGAACAAATTTAAAAAGGGGTGGTTTTCCGTCCCCTTTTTTTCCCCCTGGCTGAAGCAACTGCACGGGCCAAAAATCACTGGCGCGGTTTTTACTATAAATGCCCGGGGGGAAGTCGGCGACTTGAAATCTGGGGGGCTGGACAAAGGGGGGGGCCTTGGGGGCTTTAAAGGCCCTCTGGGAGGGGGCGTTTGTCCCAAACGACGGGGGAGGGGGAACCCCTTCCCCGGTGAGGTCCCGTCAGGGGGGTTTGGGCCGGCTACTATAAAATTTTTGGAAAAAAACCTTCTATAGTAACCCAGCGGGGGCCCAAAAAAGCATTTACCTGCTTTTGGTCCTTTGGGGGTGGGGCCCCGGATTTCGATGGCATCCCCCCCTTTCCGGGCTCTGACTTCAAGGTCCCCCCCACCTAAACCCCGGGGCCCCGGTAGTGGAAAATCATCATGCCCAGCTGGGGACTTTTTTTCCCCCCTTTTAGGTCAAGCCCCGCCGGCGATACGTCCAACACCGCGTTTAGGTGCTGGGGGTGGTCCTCCCCGGTGGGGAACCCGAAAAAAGGCTTTAATTGGGCATCCAGGTAAAAGCAGGGCCGGGGGACCCCCTTTTAAGTCCCCCTTTTGCAGGTTTTTGAACCCCCTTTCCCCTGGGAAAAATGGCAGGGGCATTTTCATGGGCCCAATGGGGATGAAGGTTGGGAACCCCCGTTTCAGTCCCCAAAAGGGGTGATAAAGGCCCGAAAACTTTCCCCCCGGGCCCCAAAGGGTTTAGGGGAAAACTGCCAATATCCCCCCGGTTTTTAAAAACCCTGAAAGGTAAAGGGACTTTCCCCGGCCAAATGTCGAGCAGGTCATCGTTCGTAGCAAAGGGGACGCATCAGTGACCGTGGGCCCGCATTGAGCCCCCTGTAGGTCCACCGCAGAACCCGGGTTTGGTTTCCCCCTTCTTTGGGGGGCAAGGGACTACAAGGGGGAGGGCCCCAGGCCCCTGTTTAATCTGGATGACCCCCCGCTTCAGCATCACGTCAAACTCCTCCCGGGAATTTTGGTTGCTGCACCCTTTGGGGGAAGGGAATTTCCCATAAAGCTGAACGCCCGGTTTTGGGGGGATCCTCCCGGTTTTCCACTTGATGGGCGGGGTTTCTGACCCCCCGTCCTTCCAGGGCCCTTAAATGAACCCAATTTCCCGGGGAAAGGGGGGGAGGTTGCCAAAAACGGGAAAGTTGGGTCCCCCCAGGAACTGTCCACAAAAAATTTCCCCGTCCTCTATGGGGCCCACCTGCCCCCGACCGGGGCCCTCAAATTTCCCAAAATGGGTTTCCGTTTTTCCCCTTTTCCTCGGGCAGGTTGCAAAACGGGGAAAGGGAAAATACCTCCCCCCCTCATGATGCGCCTTCATCATGTTTTACGTGGAAGGCCTTCCCCCCCCTTCCCCGGGTCGTTGGGCCCGGGTGACCAGGTAAAGTGAAATGGTTGAGTTTTCTGGGGTTTCACGACATTTTGGGCCCCTTTCCCAAAGGCTGCCTGAAAAACTTTTCCTCTGGTACATGGACCAGGACCCAAACTTTCCTTTACCCCCTGGTGGTCCTCTCAAAAAGGGGGTTCGGGGGCGTACCACGCTTTGGTCGGCCCCGGGCCCCTTTTCCTATTCCCCGTGCCCCTAAACTCTCAAGGCCTGCATTTTTTAAAGGGAAGCGCACGACATATCAAAAAGGGCCGACACCTCCCGGGGGTTTCTAATTTTCCTTCCCAGGCCCTCCTTCACCCAAACCAAAGGGGCCCCCCGCACCTTCCGCCCATACAGGGAGCTCGAAGGGGGGCAAAACCCGTTGAGGTTTGGGGAAACCCCCCCCGGTATGCGAATAGTAAAGGGGTTTGGGGGTAAAACCCCTCCCCGTCGCGGGCCCCGGGGGGGTGTCGACCAACATCTTTAAAACATTGGGTTTCAGGGTGCCTTTTAACCGTTACAAAGGGGGCATTTGTCTTGGGGGGTGGTTCGGGCTGGCCCCCCAGATGTTGCACCTGTAACAGCTTAAAACAAGGGGCTTTCCCTTGTCGACATTTAAATGGGTCCCCGGCATGGGGCATTTCCTGGGGAAAGCCCACTCGGGGGGGGAAAATTCCCATAAGGCGGGGGCCACCTTGTCGGCCCCCAATGGGCGCCCAAAGGAAAACCCCCCTTTGGGGAAACCCAAATGGCGTAGTCTACTTCCGTCAGTAGATGAAGGGTTTTTCCCACTGCTGGGGAAAGGAAACGGGGTCCAATTAAAACCACCGCCACCCCCCTGAAAGGCTAAACTATGTAGGAGGGTACCAGTGGGGGTTTGGGCCTCGGCCCCGCCTTTCCCCCACCCTCGACCCGGGGCAAAATCCCAACCCGGGAAATAGGGAGCCCCATCAAATCCCCCTCTTTGGGGCCCGGTTTAAAAAGCTGGGCCCCGCCTTTCCGGGCCCTTTTTTCGAACCCAAAGGTTCCCGGGCCCTCGGAAAAAAAAACCATGCGCAAAACCCGCAAAATTCCCCCCGGGAAAGGTTTGGGTTAAAAAAAACCAAAAACCCTCCCTTTCCCCGGGCCCAAAAGCCTCCGGTTTAAACCCCGGGCCCGGAAACCCTCCGTGGTTTCAAACCTTCCTTTGGGCCCAAAACCACCCCCGGGGGTGTTGAGGCCAAAGGGGGGGCTGTTTCCCCTGCTCCTTAGAGTTTTTTTGGGTGGGCGTCAGTTTCCCAAAGTGCCCCGAAACTCTTTGGGCTAGGGGCTGGCCAAATGGACGAGCCTTTCCACGTCATCTGTCGGTTCCCCGGGCCTAATCCTTCCCCGGGCCCCCCACCTACCCTTTTTCACTTAAAAACCCGGTCCGATGGGACCGCTGCAAAAATGCGGGGGGCCCCCCCCCCCTTGGGAACTATATAAGTCGCCAGTCTGCTTGGGCCTTCCTGGCCCCCCCCGAATCCTGTTTTAGGGGAGGGCCCTGCTCTGTGGCCTTCCCTGGGAGCCCTGCCCCCACCGGCCTTTTCTCCCCCACCCCAGCTGTTTTGCCCCCCCGTCTGCCCCGGCTGTGGGGGGACCCTGCCCTGTGGGCCTTTCCCGGGAGCCCCCGGGCCCCACCTGCATGCTCCCCCACCACAGCGGGCTGCCCCCTGTTTTTTTTCCCCTCTGATGCCCCCCACCCCCAGAGGAAAAAACAAAACCCAGCCCGGGTTTCTGGACACACCCTCTGCCCTATTGAAACCTGCTGGACCTTATCTCCTTTTCCCCAGGAGGGGGAGGGACAAAACCATGGGATTTCCCCCCCAACCTTTCCCCTCAGTATGCAATTAATAACCCTTGTTTGCAAAAATTTTAAAATGGTTTTGGGTGGCATATCACATTTGGGGGAAAACCCGACCTTGGGGTTTTAGGGGCCTCAAAACGGGCTTCCCGACCGCCCCAAAATCTTGGGGCCCTAAAAAAAAATACTAGTCGGAATTTGGTTCGGGGAGGGGGAAATCCAACCCTCCCGCAATTTCCCCCGCCCGGCACCCCCAGTCCCCAAAAACCCCCCTTGGCAACTTTGGGAAAACGCCCGGGGAAAAAATGCCTCCAATTCCCGGGGGGAGCGCAAGTCTTAAACCCCGGGTATCAAGTCCTTTGGGGGGCCCCCAGCTCCCGCCCCCCACCACAAATCATTTTCCGCGCCGGGGGTCCAAGATCCCCCTGGGAACAGACCCCGGGTAGGGGGACTGGCTGGTAGTTATCAAGGGGCCTTTCCCCACCCCCACCCACACACAAAAACATTGGGGGGGGGGTTTGGGAAAAGGGGGCTGGGAAGGGGCCCCCTTTTGGGGGCTGGGGGAAATGCGGGCCCTTTAAAAGGGCCCGGCCTTTTCTGAAAGGTGACAGAGTCGGGGGGCCCCCACAGATTGGTTTGGGAAACATGGGGCCCGGGGGCCCCCTTTGGGGTTAGGGGGGGGCAAGTGGCCCTTTCAAAAAATCTTACCCCCCTCCCAGCTGGTGTGCTTTCCCGGGCCCTTTGGGTGCCCGAAATTTTTTGGCATACTCATCCGGGAGGTTTTTTCTGTGGCGGTGGCCCCCCCCAGGGTTTTGGTCAAAGAAGATTCTGGCGTGGGGGCCCCTTTTGGGGAGTTCCACAAAAATGCTCCGTGGCGAAAGAGGCTCCTTCGCTGCTTTGGGCGGTGGGGATCTTTTTTTCCCCCAGGTCCACGGGGGAAGCTGCTCTCTGGAGGGCCCCCCTTTTTTCGGGGGCCCCGCTGCGGGGAGGAACCCCCCCTGCAAAAATCCGGGGGTTCTTCCTGTAAATCCAGGAAATGAGAAATTGTTCTTCCGGGAAACAGGGGCCCCTGGTTCCCTCGGGAGGTTTTAGGGGGGTCTCGCTTTTGGGAGGTCCCCGAGATCTCCAAGCTTTACCCCCCTGGCGGGGAGTCCCGAAACCGAACCCAATGGCCTCAGGGGACATGGTGTGGGGGCAAAATTTTTTTTTAAATTTCCAGCAGGAAGGTGTCCAGGTCTCCAAAAATTTATCCAGCTTTGGGGAAAATTTTACCCCCCCTCAACTTTGGGAAACCTGGGTTCCAAAGGGGGGCTCTTCACTGGCCGGGGTGGACTTGGCTTTTCCCGCTGTAGCCCCCTGTAATTGGGGGGTCACGGGGGCCCCCCCTGACGGTTTTTTCCTCGGGCCCGCCCTTTTCCCCCCACGTTTGCAAGCGCCGGGCCCCTAGCCGTCGGATTTTTGCGCTGGCCGCCTCTAGCCGGGTCGCATGTTTCGCAGGGGCCGCCTCTAGCCCCTCGGGGGGACGTTCTGCAGCTTTTTCCCCCCTAAACCGCTTTTGGGGGGGTTCTGCGCTGCTAGGAGGGCCTTGTAGGCGGCGAGGTCTCCAAGCCCCCCAAGCTTTTGCCAAAGGGCAGCTTGCAGGGAATAAACCGAAAGTGAGCTGCCCATGCAACCCGAACGGGCCCCCGTGACGGGGTCCTTGGGAGCCCGGCCCGGGCTCCCCCTCGGGGTTTATAGTCCCAAGCCTGGCCTGGGGCCCACCCTCCTTTCCCGGCTAACTTCAACCCCACTTTTCCTTTCCGGGCCACAGCTTTGGGGCCCTTTTCCACGACCAGCCAATCCTTGCAACGCAAAAACTGGGTTTTCTTTTACACCCAAAAACTGCAAACCTGGAAAGCACCCAAAAAAAACCTTGTATTTGCACTCTGAATTTTTCTAGTACTGGGGTTTAAACTTTAAAACCCCGCCAGGGAAAACCCACTGTGGTAGTCCCTTTGTATTTGGGGTTTCAGCAAGCCAAATCACAAACACTATTGGGCTTGATCCCACCCGCTTTCCACCAATATGGGGCGAAAACAGCCTTCCCCCCGGCCCACTTAAAGGGCGACGGCCAAAATTGGGGTTTATTTTCCCACGTTGCCGCCCACTAGGGGGGTAAGGTCAGCCGTACTGCTCCAAATGTTTAACCCTTGCCCACCTGGCACAGGGAAACAACAAATTTCTGCCACCCCTTCGATGTTTTAGTTATAAAAACCGGTTCCCCCTTCCCCTTATAGCGGGGGCAAAAACCAAACCCCCTTGGGGGTACTATATATATAACCGAGGAAAATTTGGGTGTGGGGCCTTTATCAAGACAGGGGCTAACTCAAAAAAAGTTTATAGAAATTTAAAGCCCTTGAAAGGGGGACACTAGAAAAGGGGAATATATACAAGATGGATAAAATTTACAGGTAAGAGAAGGTGCAAATACAATTATGGAAATTAAAAGACAAAAGGCAGTTAAAATAAGGGCAAGTTAACCCTTGGTTTTCCCCCCCCTCCCCCCCCCGGCCCCCCCGGAGGGGCAGGTGTGGCCTGGGGGTGCGCCGGGGGGAAAGGGTTTTGGGCCTGCTCTCCAGGTACCCCCTCCTTGGTCAAAAAAGGAAAAAAGCCACCCCTTTTCTTTCCCGGCTTAAAATCTGCGAAAGGGGGAGCCCCCCTTGGGGACCCCCCTACCCCACCCCCCCGGGGCGGGCTATGAAATTCCCCCCCTCAGGTCAAGCAGTTTCTGATACAAAACCAAAAAAGGGCCAAAAACTCGGCAGGGATTGGCACAAACCCAGCCCGGGGGTTTTTAACAGAACCGGGCTGGGCTTTCCGGGCGGCCCGGAAGTAAACCCTTTCTTAACTTTTGGACCCCGTAGGCCCCCCGGGTTTTGGATACTCATTTCCCCATGCTCCCGGAAATGGGGAAATTTGGGCCTGTGGGGTGCGGGGGGGCTCCATATTTTGCGATTTTGAAACCCGCCATTTCACCAGTTTTTGAGAGGATCGCCTATGAATTTTGAAATAAAAAATCGGGGGACGACCCCCAATTTGGGGTTTTATTGATTGAAGTTTTTTTGAAGCTGGGACCTTTGCATTTATTTTAGTTTAATTAGATTCAAAGGGGGAAACTTTTCATGGGTTGACCCCAGCGTGGGGACTTCCTAAGAAAAAAAGGGTTTTACACTGGGGGTTCATTACGGTTAAAAATTTAGCTTGGGGGTAGGCTGGGGCCATCGTGTTTTTGACTAGATACAGAATGGGGGGGGCAAAAAAGGTGAATTCTTTTTCCCCCCAAATACATTTTTTTCTGGATTGCTTTTTTGGGTAAATTAAAAATAGCATATACCCGCCTGTAGTGGGCAGTCATACAGTACTTTCAAAAAGGGGCCCTTTTCAAAAAGGGAATGGAAAAATACCCGGGCGGTTTTTCCCCACCTTTTTTTTCCGGATGTGTGGGTTTCCCCCCGGCCGCGGGGGAGACGGGGTTTTCCCTTTTTCCCGGGGAAAGGGGAAAAAACCCCCACCCTTCCCATGGGTTCATTCCTCCAAAAACAGGAAAAGAAGAATTTTGGGATGTAGAATGCCTTTTTTTTGGTGGGTGGCGATTTGAAAAATCGCCCGGGGGGCAACCTGTGCGGGGGGGGGACTGCTTTCTTTGGGGTTTTTCCCTAGAACCCGTTTTTGTTCTTTTTTGCGGCAAAGGGCCCCAACAGGCCAATCTATTCAGTTTTCCACCATAAAAAAGTGCCGTCTGGGAATTCAGCCCGTCCCCAAAAGATGAATAATACTTTCTGTAGTTTGAGGACCGAGACAAAGCCATTGGGTTTGTCCTTAAGGGGTGGGGGCCACAAAGAAGTTAAAAGGGGGGTGCATGTAACCCCCGGGCCAAAATGATTTTTGAATCCCCCCCTGTAATCCATGTACCAGGATATAAATTCTGATACTAATTATTTCACATGTTTCAGATCCAGTGTATTTGGGAGGTTTACAATTTTTTGGTGCTGTAATTTCCTAGACAAAAACTACTTTTACTGTTTTTTTCCCTAAATGTCCAATCAATCATCTAGGTTGAAGAATACTACAAGCTGAAACTGCTCGTTATTGTGGAAACCAAATAAAAAAGATTAAACTATATATTGTTTAGTAAATGATATTGGAAAATCTGCACTATGAAAAGGGTAGTGCATTTCGTTTGTGATACTACTAGGTATAGATTTGTCCGTTACTGTGTCACTCTGTTCCTACAGTATTTACCAGGAAAAGACCTGTGTCCTTAAGTCTTTGACAATATTTTTGAATGGCAGCCCTTATTCTATGTAGCTTCCATAAGAAACACTTCAAATATTACATATTTTGTATTCTCAATGTAAAAATAATGATAAAGTTAAACATACAAGCTTTTAAATAATGTTATTTTACTATTTTACCTTCTTTAAGTGTGAGTTTACACAACATATTTATGTTGTGCACTTTTGCACACCGTAAGTACATTCGTTAGCTCCGTTGAAAGTATGCACTTGCAAGCGCCTACGTTCAACGTGCAATGGCAGGCAGATTTCTGCCTCGAATGCTTTTCTATTTCCTGGTGCAAGCACCATAAAGAACTGACATAGCAATATTTTTACAGCGCATATAGTATGTGTCTAAAAATATGAACGTAACATCATTGTCATCTGAACGATGATGTTGATTTTACACAGCACTTAATGAGTGCTATATGTGACCATTGTTTGAAGCGTATTTGCAGTGCGTACTTCAGTGCAAATATGCTCCAGAGTACACGCCGCAAATACGCCTTGTGACCATACCCTTAAAGTTCTGGAAATGTGTTCTAAATGAAAATAGCCATGTGGATAATACACACAAATCTTTTTTTTCTGCAGTTGTTATTCTGATCTCACTGGCAGTGATGGTCAGGAGAATGAGCTGGTGTTCCTAGGGAGAGGTTTATAGAGAATCAAATTATCTAAGTTTTTGGCATAGATCAGTTATACTAAACAATCTTATAAGGTTATATAGAAACAAATGACACCAGCGCTAACTCTTCTATATGTCTCCCAACCAAATGTAGCAACTTTCCAGAAAATAAAATAGCTCAAAAAATCACTGTTGATTGAAGCAATGGTGAACACCTGATCCAGTGGTTAATCCACAATCAGCTCTTTCTACCCTAATCAACTCCGTATCTCACAACTAAAGGTCATTATAAAATACAATAAAAGCACCAAAAATTACAAGAACTCTTGCAACGTACCTAAAAGCTCTTTCCATAAAATGCATCCGATCGTATGATATCCACAGCGATCCCTTTTACTGACAAAGTAAGGAATGGAACGTTCGTGTTCAAATTAACCAAGCGCTCCGGCCGGCAGCGCTCAGATATCCTGAGCGCTGCCGGCCGGAGCGCTTGGTTAATTTGAACACGAACATTCCATTCCTTACTTTGTCAGTAAAGTGGATCGCTGTGGATATAATACGATCGGATGCATTTTATGGAAAGAGCTTTTAGTTACTTTTCAAGAGTTCTTGTAATTTTTGGTGCTTTTATGTGTATTTTATAATGACCTTTAGTTGTGAGATATGGAGTTGATTATGGTAGAAGGGGCTGATTGTGGACTAACCACTGGATCAGGTGTTCACCATTGCTTCAATCAACAGTGATTGTTGAGCTATTTTATTTTCTGGAAAGTTGCTACATTTAGTTGGGAGACATATAGAAGAGTTAGCGCTGGTGTCATTTGTTTCTATATATAATTGGTAATTTAAGTTTGGGAAATAGGCAGAGTAATCCCTTGACATTTTTTCAGCAGCTCTCTCTTATATTGGCGCTTGTGCTTTATACTTTTTACTAATCTTATAAGGTTATTTTGACATATTTACACAATTCAGTCCTAGAACACAGGTATGTATTTTTCTTTGCACTTTTGCCTATTAGTGTAGCCCCTGGATAACCCTGGCCACCTGCTGATCTCTACATTTATTGGATCGCATCCCGCCATATAAAAATCGATGATGAAAATATATTACAGCTGCTCAACGAAAGGTTAACAGCTGTAGTGTTCCTTGTCCCTCTCTCATGCCACCTATGCTATTGTGCTTTTATTTTCCTCTGAGCTCACATTTGGAAGGAATGATTTCTGGAGCAAAGCATTCCTCCTTTCATTTGTCACAGGATGTAAACACAAAAATTAGGCTGGAAACATCATTGGTAGTTTTTAAAAGGTCACATAATTGTAGATAAGTAGACAGTAAGTGATGTAGAAAAAAAGGACTAAAAAGATTGCAAAAAAATGCCAACTATCGTTAAGTATTATTAATTATTTTACGGAACCCCAGTACAAAATAACAAAATACCTTTAAACCTATTTTTGTGAAGCCCTTTGAAGTTTTACAACCCAAATTGGCTAAAAAATGGTCCACCCCTTATTAATGGGGAAGATCTTTCAGGAAAAAAACGTTTGGCATTCCTTTTACAACAATTTTTTTTTATCTATTATAGTGTTTTTCTTTTCTAATTCATCATATTTTCTAACCGCACATTTTTTTTTTTATCCTCATTACAGAAGGCTATAGCAAACAGCAAGAATATTCAACACATAGAGCATACTTGGGCTTTAAGAAAATACCAAGGACCCAAAAAAGGCAACGAAGTGCAACACAACACAAAAGCCATTGGGCATGGTGTGGTTGTAATGGGCCTCACAAATTGATTTTCTGAAAATTTTGGCCACAGTAATTTTTGCAGAAAATAACAAGAAAAAAGGCCCAATTTAGAAAGTAGTTTCTTTGCATGATTAAAAAAAATTAAAAACTAAAAATGTTATAATAATATAGAAAAAAACACCCTTTTCCCAATTAAAAAAAAGCTTTGTTTGGTTTAAAAAAATTTAGAGAAATAAATAAAATGCACAAAATTGATAACATTGTGGTCCTTTAACCAATGCAAACCATAAAATTCACGCCATTAAGCCTGCAAAAAGCTAGTGCATCAAATGCCCAACATTTGTTTTTTTATCAGTTTTTTTTATACTCAACCTAGAAAATTGTGATTAGAAAAGTGTTCCAAAAAGTTGTAAGTAACTAGTGTTTTGAGGCGTATTAAACGTTAGCCATCGACAATCGTCCGATGGTCTATTAGATCACCGGCCATCCATCGACTAAGAAGTCGATAGTCGGTAGTCGAATTATGAAGCGATGACCCCATTAAAGTCAATGGAGAGCAACACACCCTTCATTCTTAGCACACCCAAACAGGGCTGGAGAAGCTGGAATTAACATCCACAAACAGTCCAATGGAATAAACGTGCTACATCTTAAGGCAAACACAAACAACCACCCTTAGTTAAATAAAAGCCCACAGAAAAAAAATCACACACCATTCCACTATCCCTGTCCCCCTTGTAAACCACAGCATGAACCCTTAAACCCCTGCATCACCCACAAATTAAAAAAAGTGCCAGAAGGCTGTATGATTTGAACCATCATTTAAACTTGAACTGGGTGGGGACAATTGAATATACCTGTTCCCTGGAACGCAAGCATGAGCCCCCAAACCTGCATGACCCCCAGATTAAAAAGTGCCGGAAAAATGGAGTCTTTCACCACCATTTTAAGTTTTCTCTGGAAATTGACCTATACCTGTCCTGGCCACAGCAATGAGCCGCCAAACCTGCATGACCCCAGATTAAAGTGCTGGAAAAAGAGTCCCCCTACAAACCACCATTTATTAGTTTGGAAACCTGGACCATTGAACTATATCTGTCCTGGTACCGAAGACTGACCATTAAAACCTGTTCTTGAACCCCAACAGATTAAAAAAATGTGCCGTGAAAAGGAGTCTTTCAACCATACCAGTTTTTAGTTGAACTGGACATTGACAAACCTGTCCTGGTGAAACCGCAGTATGACCATTAACCTGTCTTGACCCCCCAATTAAAAGTGCCGGGTAAAAAGGAAGTCTTTGAAACCCAACAAATTTTAGTTTCACTGACATTAATTATATCTGTCCTGTACCGCAGATGACCATTAAACTGTCCCTGACCCACAGATTAAAAAGTGGCCGAATATGAGTCCTTTCAACCATCTCATTTTTTATGTATTCAACTGGACATATACTGTCCCAGTCCTTGGTATCGCTTGCCCCCTCCGTATGATGGGCGGACCAATTGGAGCTTCACTTGAAATACTGTGGGTTAACGCTCCCTGTTCCCACCCAGGTGCCTTTTTTCTTGGCATTCCCTTTTTCTCATTTTAAACTCACGTGCCTGGAAGCAAAAATGTTCTCTGTAACTTTGTTCTCTGTCCGTGACTCCATAACTTCCCCATGTTCCCTGCATAACCTACTATCTGGTCAGTTTTTCCCTGTAACCGTCCCTTGTACAATTCAGAGAATTTTTTTTTACCAGCATTTTTTGTACAGCAAGTTTTTTTTTAGTAAGTTTTAATTCTAGAAAACACATTTTTAAAATAGGATGAATCCCACCCATGTCTTTGTTTCACTTTTTTTAATTGTATTAAAATGGGGTTGACCTCAATACGGGGATTGATAGCTAATGGTTAAAGATCTTTGCAAAAACCAAGGCCATTTTTGGCCAATAGTGTCCCCATCTAACAGTGTCCCCTACCTATTTCCTGTTTCTGACAGCACAACCATCAACCACTTGAGCCACCTCTTGCAATTGTTGGGAAAGAACAAATGTCTTGTTTAGAAAACAACATTTTTTTTTTATAATAGGTACCAGTAGTAGAGCTTGCAAATTTCAAACAAAATGCACCCCAAAACTTCAAAGCATGAACCCTGAGCCACTTTGACAATTGTGAAGAAACAAATGTCCTGTTAGCAACAACCAATTTTTTTTTATAATAGACCTGTTAGTATAGCCTGCATTTTCCAAAGCAAAATGCCCCCCAAAAATTCAAAGCATGACCCTTAAGCCACCTTTGGACACATTGTGAAAGAAACAAAAATGTCCCCTGTTTATAAACAATAAAATTTTTTATAATAGAAACCGAAGTAATTTGCTGCCCATTTCAAAGCAGCCTGACAAAAATTAAAAAATGTACCTTCCCCGAGCCACTGTTAAAAAAATTGTGAGGGAAAGGAAAAATGCCACTTTAAAAAGCCACATTTTCTGTTCCCAAAGGAACCAATGATTAATTGCTGTATCTCACAGCTACATGACGCCAAAAAAATTATAATATGACTTCTCAGCACCTATAAAAATTGTGAGGGAGGAAATGCCAACTTAAAAGCCACATATCTGTTTCCAAATGACCAATGATAATTGCTGTATCCTCAACAGCTACATGACCCCAAAAAATTAGAAATATGAAACCTTCTCAGCCCACTAATTAAAAAATAGGTGAGGGAGAAATGCACTTAAAACCACATTTCCTGTTCCAAAGGCCATAATTATAGCTGTATCCTCACAGCAACATGACCCTCAAATCCATTGACAATGATGCGAAACTTCTAAAGATAAAGTGAGTAAATCGAATAACGTGTTTGTCAATGAAAACCATAGCCTGCTGTCTTTTTACAGTCCCTCCTTTACAGCAAAAAACCAGCATAATGAACTGTTTTGGAAAAGAGAATACAAAATGCAGTAAAAATTTATCCATTTTAAACAACATTTTTCAGGAGACCATTTCTATTTGAAAGGAGGAATGTGAAGTTAGACCGGTCACTAATCGGTTGACCTCGGCAAATGGGGCCACAACATCAATCAGAGATCATTCCTTTGATTCATCTTGATGAAAGTCAAAACGATCCACATTCTTCTGTGGAAAAGCCGGATGCTTTTGGTCCTGTAATGAACTCCTCCAGCTGTGCTTGAGGTCCGCTCAATATGACGCTGGCCTGCTGGGCAGGACAACAACCTTCCTATGGCCTGGCGAGCCAGCTCGGGGCCCAATTCCGTCCCATTTTGGATCCCAGAAGTCCCCTTATTGGGTTCCAGGAACCACATACAAATACATTCGGTGGGTTGAGACCCAGATAAGTCCGTGCAACAACATGATCTTAAGCATGGTCTCTGTGTGGTCTTGATGTGTGCCCTGCATCGTATGGTTGGTGAGGTGGTAAACAAAGATTGTCAAGAGGTCACCCCATTATCCTCTGCCACCTTGGCCTGCTTGCTGCTATACGCCGCTATGGCTACTGGCACCTCTACGTCTGTCACCACGTCGCTGATGTTGTTCCAACCGTTGACATTTGGGGGGAACGTGAAGCAGACGCAACAGATTGTTCTCCATTTGATCAATCAGCAAGGTCCTCCATTTCCTGCATGTTACTCTCTATTTGGGTGGGTGGAAGGAAAGTGCTGATTTTTGTTTTGTACCGGGGGATCCAGGAGGGTGGCCACCCAGTAACTGTTGTTCATTTTGATGGCCTTAATGCGAGGATCATGTTGAGAAATTGAGCCAACCAAGCACCTCATGTGAGAGATTGGAGCCCTTTGATTTCCCAAGCACCTCCTGGGTCGAGGGGCACTAGCAAAAACTGATCTTCCTCATCTTCCTCCTCCGCCTCAATTCCCGCAGCCAAATCCTCTTTCAAGGCAGGACTACGTAACGTCGGTGTATAGGAATAATACCTTCCCTCCTCCTCCTCCGCTGCCTCCGGCACAAGCTTCAACACAGCCCTGACTGACTTGCCTGGGATGATGCACCCTGAGAGCTGATGCGCACCACCTTGCACTAGCTCCTGACCCCCGAAACCTACTGCCTAATGAAGACCGATGAAATTGTGAACTGGACGGGCTTGGTGGGATTTGACGGAGAGAAAGGCTCCCGTGGTCCGCCTCTGTGTCTGTCTTCCTCCTCCGTCGCTGGCGTGACCCACCTGTTTGTTTTTTCCAGAGTGTCCAAATCGATCGTTCCCAGTACTAAGATCTACCACAAATCCATGCTGACAAGGTCATTGTCCCGCACATGACCATTTTTTTGGAGCTTCTTTTCCAAAAACTGGCAATGGATGGTGCAGAGGCTTCTTCACCTGCCTCCACTCTCGTGGCTCAACAACCCCCGAGGGTCCGCACCGCTGCTTGTCCAGGCCATGTGCACTTCGTACTGCACGTAATGGGCATTGTGGCGCTGGCGCACATCGCTGGATCATGTGGAGTGTGGAATTCAGCGTGTTGCCACGTTCAACAATGAGAACGGTTGACGGGGAAGGCCGAGCTGATGCTGTGCAAACACAGCGCAGTCGGGACGAAGCAGTTTTGGGCGAACGGCGGAATGCCGAACTTAGACTTCGAGCCTTCCTCACAGGCAGTCCAGACCCGGGGTACTTTCTTTAGAAATTTCTGGACGACAAAGGTTCGATGACAAAGTGCCAGGGCAAGGGATTTGTGCTCCAGCTACCGATCATTAAGTGCGGCCAGCAGTATTTTCGGCCCCAATTAATCGCACACCACCTTGCCTGGCCACAGAGGTCTTGGCCACCCAGCAAGCTCTCGGTCTCGTTTGCGGAGAGCCGTCCACAGCTTTCCTGAACCTAGTGGGGTGTTGGGACGTCTCCAATACAAGATAAATTTTCAAACACTGCCTGGTTTCTCTGGGCACGAGGGGGGGGTGGGGGGGGGGATGCCACCAAAAAAGGACCTTGGGGAAAGAAACCCTGGCACCATCCCCTGCGGTTTTTTGAAGAGCGTGCGCCGAGGCCCCCTGATAGCCCCGTCACCCCCAGAGACAATCCACCCGATCTCACCCATAGAATCTGTCACCAGAAAGATATCTATCGGCTTGGCCGAGCCTTACTAATCCCCCATGTGTCTGTGGTCTTATGGACCTTTTCCCGGCCCCACAGAATGCAGACAAACGCGCTTGAAAAATTTTAGGATGACACTTGGGCTTGGCCCAGGGCTGGGACGGCTTTTTCTGGCAAAGAAATGCCCTGCTTTCCGGCAAATCTGGTATTTGGGTGCAGGCAAGGCCCAATGCTGTGGGCGGAACCCAACTGTGGTCCTCCGTACGGAAAGGGCAACATTTTCCCCAAGCCAAAAGCCTTGCAATGCCGTGACATTCAGGCTTGGTGGCCTTTGGGAATGGATTGGGTTAAAAGTGTTCTTTCTTTCTGCTCCAAACCTGGAGACAGAAGGCTTGGGCTGCTAGACTAGCCGCTGACGCGTGTCAGGTCGTCCAACTGGTGGCGGAAGGAGAGAGGTAAGGGATTGCTCCTCTGTGGTCCTGGTGTACTCAGGGCGAATGGATGGAGGCTGAAGCGGAGGCTGATTCCCAGATCATGACTCTGAAAAGACATGGGCAGCTGAGGACGCTATGAGGTGGCGTAGAGGAGGAGGCGGAGAACAGATAGGGTGGAGTGACAGTTGGTTGGAGCCCGATCGTCGGATCTGGCCCCCTTTTTTAGGCCAAGGTGTTTATGCCTCCATTTTCCAACCTCATGCATTCGCTGCATGGACTAGAACTGTTGGTGGTGGTAACCACCAAAGGTTCTTGCCTCTACTTATGCGTTTTTACGGCATAGGCCCTTGTGCAATATGAAACAGCGCTGGTGAATCAGAGGCTTGCTCAACAGAAGGCCCAGGCCTTGAGAAGGTCCTGGACCTTTTTTTTGACGGCGATAAGCGGGGAGCGTGGTTTGCCGCTGACCCATCTAGGCCGGTGGAATCAATATCAGCGGACTTTCTGCGACCCCGCCCCTCTTCCCCCTTTTGAAGGCGAACCCGTACTGACACTAACCCAAATTGTTCTTCCTCCTCATCCAGTGATGAAGCGCATCGCAAAGCAAATTTTCTGCTGAAAAACCACGTTTGATCCGCAATGTCGTCATCATCATCATCAACACAGTGACTTTTCGTCCGTCCTGACATTCTGCATCCAGGACGCTGCGGGCTTACAAGCAAGAAGGGACTTTTGGGTGCAAGGCGTTTTGCCCGACCCGCCTGGGATTTTTTGCCGATTTGACCGTCTTCCTTCTCCTCCTCCTGAATCGTCAATCAGTAACTGGGCGTAGAGCATGCAAAATCATCCCTCTTTGCCTCTTGATCTTTTAAACATGCTTCTGACCCCAACCGCATTTGTCCATCAAAGAGGTCATTTTTTCAGAAAATGATTATCCCACAGTGGTGGGGTACACGATTTTGGGACATTTTGGGGCAGCTACAATTTGGAAAAGGACGGATGCTGGTGATGCTGATGGAGACATTTGTGGCCGTGCCTTTGGAAGACGAGGGAGGTAAAAAACAGCTGGATGCAGGGTGCATTAACCACTGGAAGGACAGATTTTGGCGATGCTTGTTCGTTACCGAGATTCACAGGGCCCATGACCCAGCGATGACCAGCCTGAATGGTCCTGCAACTGACGATCCCGGCTGGTATGCGTGTTGTCGCCAGCCAACTGGAAGGAGCACCTTCTCCTCGTACCTTCTACTCCATGTCCCCCTACCCCCCTCTTGCTCGCTACCACCTGATTTCGCATCATGCGGTTCAGAATATAAAAAAATTTGAGAAGGTAATGGAAGAGGTTTGTTGGAAATTCTCTTATTAAAAAGAACGGCAAATCAACAAGCTATTCTCAAATCCCTCAACAAAACAAAATTGCTGGATTCAAGATTATAAACTTGCAAAGTAAGAGTCTAGTCAAACAAAGCTGTCCAGAGCCCAACGTGGAAAAAACACGTAATTCTGAAATGTATCGGATAATACAAGGTTTTTTTTGCACCTAAACAATTCCCACCCTGTGGTGACTATAAAATTGCTGTATTCAATTTTTTATAGTGCAAAGCTGCTCAATTGAAACAAAGCTGTAAGTGCGCCAAAGTCAAAAAACACGTATCTTGTTATGTATTTGTAATAATTACAAGATATTTTTTGGCACCCTTCAATTTACCTGTGTGACTAATAAAATTGCTGGTATTCCAAATTTTAAGTGCAAGCTGCCTGAATGAAACCAAAGCTGTAGTGGCGCCAAAATTAAAAAAAACACGTTATATGTTATTGTTATTCGTATAATACAAAGATATTTTTGGCACCTTTCAATTCACCTGTGGTGACTATAAATTTGCTGGATTTCAGATTTAAGTTTTTTTTTTTTATTTTTGGGGGGGGGGCAAGCTGCTCAATGAACAAAGCTTAGTGCCCAAAAGTCCAAAATACACTTATCTGTTTATTAATTCCGTAAATACAAAGATATTTTCCGCACCTTTCAATTCACCTGTGGTTGAACTATAAAATTTGCTGCATTCAAATTTAAGTGCAAGGTGTATTATATCAACCAAAGGTGGAATGGCAAAATTGAAAAAGAAACACCTATCTGACATGTATACTGATTAATAAAAAGTGAAGTTTTGCACCTAACAAAAAAGAGACCTGCAGTTTACTAGAAAGTGTGTATCCTAATTAATAAGTTCAGGCCTGCCCCAATATCCATGAAATATTTCATAGAAAACTGTTAATAATAAAAGCTATTGCAGTGGCAATGTCGTAACAACTAAGTCCGTTTGGTGAAACTTAATCCAGTTTTTCTTTTATAGAACTTTGTCCTGTGTTCGCCCGCGGCCCCTCCTCCCCCACAACCCCCACCGTACTTTACAGCGGTAGATGCTCCTTTAAAATTCTCTAGCTAACCTACATAAAATCTTTCCAATCGTCAATCTAACTAAAATTGTAAGGATCACACTTTAATAGTAGAGTTTCTCTGTGAAGAAATTAGTAAAATTTTCCGCTGAGCTGTTTTGGAACACAAGCAGAGCGCACGTCTTTCCTGCACTGAAACCGCTGAGGTAGACCACTGAGGCCAGAAACAGGAAACCGCTGTTCTATGTAAAAACCGAGGTCATGTGATTTTCCCATCCATCCACAACCCATCACACCATTCCCAGTCCCCAATGGAACCGTCCCACACACACATCTCACCCTGCTCAATTCTTAAGCTGATTTGCTTGGACCGCCAAAATTGACGTAACGCCGAAAAATGGCGCCGATCTTAATAGATGATGCACAGATTTTTTTACCTAAATTACCGCATGATTCTAAAAATTTTCCAATCAACATAAAAACGTGCCGATTTAACTTTCGATAATACTCGCTCAACACTAGTAAGTAACACAAAATGGAAGAAATAAAAACATCAACTAATCTGGCAAAAAAGAAGCCTCAACATACCTCTCTCAACAGAAAAAG
>JAODAL010023178.1:0-63215 GCA_025379985.1 Phyllomedusa bahiana
TTGGCACCTATCTTTCACCTTGGTGACTAAAAAATTGCTGTTTTCAAATTTAACTGCAAAGTAATCATAAACAAAGCGGCCCTGCGCCAAGTAAAAAAACACTATCTGAAAGTATTTGGTTAATAAAAGGAAATTTTTGGGGCACCTATCAATTCACCTGTGGTGACTAAAAAATTTGGGCTGTATTCACATTAACTGCAAAGTACTCTATCAACAAAGCTGTACTGCGCCAAAGTGAAAAAACACGTATCTGAAATGTATTCGGATAATAAAAGGTATTTTTGTGCACCTTTCAATCACCTGTGGTGGACTACAAAATTGCTGTTTTTCACATTAAGGGGCAAGGTGCCTCATGAACAAAGCTGTACTGCGCCAAAGTGAAAAACACTATCTGAAATGCATTCGGATAATAAAAGATTTTTGTCACCTATCAACCTGGGGCTGACTACAAAATTGCTGGATTCTAATTTAACTGCAAGGTGGCTATATCAACAAATTTTGGAATGGGCAAAATTGAAAAAGAACACCTATCTGAAATTATACTGAAAATTTAAAAGTGCAGTTTTGAACCTAACATAGAGACATGCAGTTACTAGTCAAGATGTGTATCCTAATATTATTTCAGTCTTCCCAATATCCATGATATATTTCAATAAAAAACTGTTTTAAAAATAAAGCAAAGCAGTGCAATGTCTACACTAAGTCTTGGTGAACTATATCCAGTATTCTTTAAAGAGCTCATCTGTGTTCGCCCGCGGGCCCCCCCCCCGCTTCCCTCCTGTGACTTTACAGCGGTAGATGCTCCTTTAAAATTATCTCCCTAACTACATAAAATCTTCCAATCTCTGATCTAAGTTGTAAGGATCACAGCTAACAGTAGAGCTTTCTCTGTGAAGAAATAGAATAATTTCGCTGAGCTGTTTGGACACAGGTAGAGCGCACGTCCTACTGCTATGAGACGCTGACAGACACTGATCATGAACAGGAAGGGCTGTTCTATGTGAAACGAGGTCATGTGATTTTTCCAGCCAATCACAACCATACACATCCCAGTCATGACGTCCCACACACATCTCACCCTGCTCTATTCTGTAAGCTGATTTGCGGGCCCCGCCAAAATGACAGGAAGCGCCGAAAATGTCGCGAATATAATAGATGATGCACAGATTTTAACCTAAATTATCGCATGATCTAAAAAATTTGATCAACATAAAAACTGTGCCGATTTCAACTTTGTCGATAATAATCGCTCAACACTAGTTCTAAACCGTTTTAAAACTCAAACTGAACCGAACATTTTACTGTTCGTTCGAGTAAAGTTCTAGTTCTAGTTCGACACGCCATTTTCAGTTCAATTTTCAGCAACTTTCTGCATTTTTGGCGGCCATCCAATCAGCTTACTGCACTTTTGGTGGCCATCCAATCAGTGCAGAGCACAGAGAAGTGTCAAAAATGTCATCGATGAGGTGTAAGGCTCTCATTGGCTGCTAAAATCACATGACCATGTTACATATATTTCACTGTATTGCCTTGTGAACGTCATTTTCAGTTCACTCTCTGTACTGTACAGACTGCTCTTAGTTAGATAGCATTTTTTCTCAATTTTTTTGTCTCACTCTTAGAGCCACATTTTCTTCACTAAGTTGTTCCATGCATCCAGTTTACTGTTATGGATGATGATTCCAGCTTCTCCTCACCTGTATAGGTATAAAAATTAACCAGAACATCCTCTCCCATTTACTTTAATAGGGATCGAGTTCTAGTTCGAATAGAACCTCGAACCGAACACACTAAAGTTCGAGGTTCTAATCGAACTAGAGCTTTTTACTGCTCGCTAACCTCTATTTAACACTATAAGATATACAGAGGATTTAGAGCACTGTTTCAGAACCATGTAGCTCCAGCCATCAAGTATTACTGTTAAAGACAGCTAAAGCAGCTGTCCATTTAATTAAGCCAACTAAAGGGTAACCCAGATCTCATTATTTTGGACTTCAGTGTGTATGACTTGAGGACAAGTGAGAGATTGGAATAATAGCTGAAATAATTGGTCAACAGCACTTGGAGTACTATACACTGATTTTTGATAACAGCCTGTTGGTAATAGACGACCAATTTACCAGTACTGCTTTCTGAAAAGTGAAGTTTGATGTCAACATACACAATAATAGAAAAAGAAAACTTACTTTTTGTAACGACACCTTCGAGCCGGATAATATTTGGATGATCAAACTGTCCCATGATACTTGCTTCTCGGAGAAAATCGCGCCGCTGCCTGTCCATGTAACCTCCTTTTAAAGTTTTAATGGCCACAGGGATTTCTTTCTTTGCAGGTGTCTTCAATCTTCCGCTACATACCTCTCCAAACTCCCCTAAAATGATAAGTTAACATTAATACAGATACCACTCATATTGCGCTACGTGTACAGCATACAATCATACTTAATCCCAGAGGCAAGCCTAAAAGTAGTAACAATTCAGAAAGACATGCTTAATAGAAATATCCAAACCTTCCTACCTGCCTTCAGAATAATATTAACCTATTAGACTATTTGGTGTAACAGCTGCAGGTTACTAATATTTTTTTCCATTTAGATTTACAAAAGCTGGGAATAATTCTTATAACTATAACTGCAGCTATTAATGGAATTAGCTGATAAGAAGCTATTCATACATAATATACACAACATAAAAATCAGACAATTGTATGTACAGTCATGGCCAAAAGTTTTGAGAATGACACAAATCTTCTATTTTCCCCTGATCTGTTGCCCTCTGGTTTTTATGTGTGTTTGTCAGATGTTTTTAACACATACAGAAATACAAGTGCAATCATATTATGATTAACAAGAGCTTTTATTGACAGAATGAGTTATTGCAGCAAGTCAATATTTGCAGTGTTGACCCTTCTTCTTCAGGACCTCTGCAATTCTCCCTGGCATGCTCTCAATCAACTCTGGACCAATTCCTGACTGATAGCCGTCCATTCTTGCACAATCAATGCTTGCATTTTGTCACAATTTGTTGGTTTTTTTTTGTCCACCCGTCTCTTGATGATTGACCACAAGTTCTCAATGGGATTAAGATCTGGGGAGTTTCCAGGCCATGGACCCAAAATCTCTATGTTTTGTTCCCTGAGCCATTTAGTTATCACCTTTGCTTTATGGCAAGGTGCTCCATCATGCTGGAAAAGGCATTGTTGATCACCAAACTGCTCTTGGACGGTTGGGAGAAGTTGCTCTTGGAGGACATTCTGGTACCATTCTTTATTCATGGATGTGTTTTTTAGGCAAGACTGTTAGAGAGCCGATTCCCTTGGCTGAGAAGCAACCCCACACATGAATGTTTCTGGATGCTTTACAGTTGGCATGAGACAAGACTGGTGGTATCGCTCACCTTGTCTTTCTCCGAACAAACTGTTTTCCAGATGTTCCAAACATTCGGAAAGGGGATTCATCAGAGAAAATGACTTATCCCAGTCCCAGCAGTCCACTCCCTGTACATTTGGCAGAATATCAGTCTGTCCCTGATGTTTTTCTGGAGAGAAGTGGCTTCTTTGCTGCCCTCCTTGACACCAGGCCTTGCTCCATGAGTCTCCGCCTCACAGTGCGTGCAGATGCACTCACACATACCTGCTGCCATTCCTGAGCAAGCTCTGCACTGCTGGTAGCCCGATTCCGAAGCACTTTTAAGAGACGGGCCTGGCGCTTGCTGGTCTTTCTTGGGCGCCCTGGAGCCTTTTTGGCAACAATGGAACCTCTCTCCTTGAATTCCTTGATGAGTGATAGATTGTTGACTGAGGTGCAATCTTTCGAGCTGCGATACTCTTCCCTGTTAGGCCAGTTTTGTGCAGTGCAATGATGACTGCACGTGTTTCTTTAGAGATAACCATGGTTAACAGAGAGAAAACAATGATGCCAAGCACCAGCCTCCTTTTAAAGTGTCCAGTGGTGTGATTCTTACTTAATCATGACAGATTGATCTCCAGCCCTGTCCTCATCAACACCCACACCTGTGTTAATGGAGCAATCACTGAAATGATGTTAGCTGGTCCTTTTAAGGCAGGCCTGCAATGAATTGAAATGTGTTTTGGGGGAAAAAGTTCATTTTCTAGCAACTATTGACTTTGCAATAAATTGCTGTTAAGCTGATCACTCTTTATAACATTCTGGAGTATATGCAAATTGCCATTATAAATCCTGATGCAGTAGACTTTGTAAAAATTAACATTTGTATCATTCTCAAAACTTTTGGCCATGACTGTAACCAACAACAGTAAATTTTAGATTTCCATGCCCATGAAAGTCACACTCTCCTTGATTATGCATAAACCAGGCCTAAGGCTACTCGATTAGGACTTTTACTTTTGGAAATTAACCATCGTACTTTGTGACCATTGAAATCCACACAAGGTACTTTCCATTATACTTATCCCATACTTCATGTCTGACAATAATAAGTAGGATTCCCAGACAACATAAAGTAATCTTTGTTAACATTTCAATAACAACAAAAAACAATTAGTAAAAGACATAGAAATCATGAGATAGTGGGAAATGAAAAAAAAAATCACCTTAGGCAAACATAAATTGCAAGTACTTATCTCATCAAATCTATAGTTACCACTGATTTAGCATGAAAAATAATAGGGTCTCTCTCTGATGAAAGGATTCAAGATGCATTTTGGGGTGAAATCATATTGTCAGAAGTATTTCCATCTGGCTTTTAAAACATTTTGCTATGTTACCTCTCCCTGTTCTCCTAATTACATAGGCCGAAAAAAAAAACAGACGTCCATCCAGTTCAGCCTATTGCTCTATAGTGTTGATCCAGAGGAAGGAAAAACCCCCATGAGGTAGAAGCCTTTTGTTCTCATTTTAGGGGGAAAAAAAACCTTCAAGACTCCAATCTGGCAATTAAAATAAATCCCTGGATCAATGACCCTTCTCCAGAATCCTGTTATATAGTATAGTATTTGTACTTTATTGGTAATTACTTTATCAACTGAATTAATTATTGCGTAAAGCTCTTTGATATATAGGTTTATATTATTTAAAGTAGTAGGACTTTTTCAGTAAAAACTAGAGTAAATCATGTAAGGACTGCTAGGAAAGAGTGAGAGTTTTGCTAACCCCACTCACAGACAGGGATTCCCTCTATGTTTGTGTGTACAGTGTAATCTGTCAATCAATCTTTGTGGGCGGGGTGAGCAGGACTTTCACAGTCTCTCTTAAGACTGCTGTCAGGATTTACACTACTTTTTACTCAACCACCCTGCACCAAATCATATAATTCTTATTGATTCTTTATTCTTTTCCTTTACTGCATAGTGTCAGGAGGTAAAAGGATGAAAAGTATACATATAAAAATACTATTTCATATATTTGTGCCGTCCTGCCACTGTTACATTTTGAAATGACTTTTTCTGAGCATTTCCCAAAATTATGCTAAAAAATTCAGCCATTTTAAATAAAATTTTTCAAAGGCAGCATAATCTTCATGACAGGAATATATCAGAAATGTTTGTGCAGTACTGTATGTAATATTTCTTAATGACAAACACATTTCCCTGGCTCCGGTGTTTGCAGTGTGATTTCCCTTTAGATCAACATTACTAGATTTAAGTTGATGTTTCTCTGCATGCTCATCTCGTTTACACAGAAACCCAACCTTTGCGTGAATATTATAGTGATATCTGAAATAATATCAAAGGATAAGCTGAACATCTGACTCAAAATAACGTTTCTGATATTTGTCTGTAGTGACCCTCTGCTTATGTGGAAAATAGTAAAGATATATTACAAAAAAAATAATGTTAATTTAATATAGCAACATCTTTAAGGATCATCTCTCACCTCTTTTTTATTTAATACACATAACCCATCTATAATGGTGACCTCCATGAGCAAGATATGAGGTACAGGAATAGGTCATTCCTGTAAAGTCTTTTGCTCCATGCCAGGGTAGAATTCCAGAGTTGTCCCCTTGAGGGACTTCTTAGGCTATGCCTACACAGCATGCAAAAACGATCATATTTTTGGCGGTTCTAAGACTATAAAACCGCTGAAAATCTGATCGTTTTGCATGCCGTGTAGGCATAGCCTAAGAAGTCCCTCAAGGGGACAACTCTGGAATTCTACCCTGGCATGGAGCAAAAGACTTTACAGGAATGTGCTATATCTGTACCTCATATCTTGCTCATGGAGGTCAGCATTATAGATGGGTTATGTGTATTAAATAAAAAAGAGGTGAGAGATGATCCTTAAAGATGTTGCTATATTAAATTAACATTATTTTTTTTTGTAATAGATCTTTACTATTTTCCACATAAGCAGAGGGTCACTACAGACAAATATCAGAAACGTTATTTTGAGTCGTTTTGCATGCCCGTTATTTGATCGTTTTGCATGCCCGTAGACTTTAAGAGAAAAAACGACCTGTAGTCTCCACAGGTCATTTTCTTTCCGCCACTGGTGGATTTAGGAACATGTTGTATCATACATTGTGTTTGTGTTTTGTCATCCGTTTCCCATACAGTCAATTGTCTGGGCCGATGGCAAAAAAAACAGGAACCGACCACGTTTTTTGAAAAAACAGTGACAACAACAGCGGTCGTGCATCGGACAAAAACCGGTCGACTTTCAGACGTTTTTTGTTCGATGGTGTGTGGATCCAGCCTTAGTCCTTTCTAAGTTAGGGCTTGTTCTCATCTACTGATATCTGCAGTCTGATATACCTTGTTATGGCTTTGTTCACAACAGAGTCATAACAACTAAGCCAAATCTGTTCTTAAAAGATGCCCGGCATATCCTAACAGGTCTAATTGATTCACCAGGTTTCCTTTTTTTATTTTTTGACAGCAAGATTGTGTAACTCTTGTAGTCAAAAATACCAGACTTTTGCAAGCAATATTGTCTTGTCTGGCAAAGTCTTGTTGAGACTTTGATTGTAAAACTAAGCAAATGTTATATGCTCTTATATTGTTTAACTACAAAGAGTAACAGCTACTCCATGAACGCCATAAGGAATTGTCCTCTGGGAATAGTTTTTTTGTTAAAAGAGTCTCCATCAGTAAGAAGATCATAGTGTGTCCTACTGCTGGGACCTTCACTGATCAGCTGTAAACTTTGGGAAACTAATTTGTTAGTCATCAATTTCCATGCAGCATTACCTGGATGTCTCATTGCTCAATTTCACAGAGTGAAGACATATCACTAGGATATGCAATTACTTGGTGTGTGTGTTGGGGGGGAGGGGGTTGCAGGGATGGGGGTCAGGCCACATGTAGCCTGCCAATCCTGAGAAAGAAGTGGCTTCAAAGTCTTTCCTTGTACAGCTATACCCAACTACTTAGGGATTGGGAACTGTAATAAAGCTTGGTTTAAATGAATGTGGGCCAGGGACCCGAAACTCCGAGGTCCAAGGAAAAACAGTAAAGGAGTAACAGCCCTGAATCAGTGATGTGGCCTTTTCTTTTTAAGATTATAAACTGATGGTATATTTTAGCGGTATATCCTTACATTATGAGATGGCAATACTACCTTAAAGGCAACCATGATGTTGGCACTGAGTTTTGTAAAAATGTCAATAGATGTAATGTGAAGTCTTCTTGAGTGTAGTTGTGGTAAACCGCTTAAACACAAAGGTTTGCTATCAAAACATGCGGTTGGAATTAAGGTCTTTTGAATCTTCACAACAAAATTATCTTAATCCAACCTGAAGTAACACTATTTAGGGGTAAAAGCTACATCCTAGTTATTATTGCTCGAATAGCTGTCTGGTTTAAGAGAGGTGCGACCAAAGTAGTCACAATATCATCCCAAACCTAAATCCCATTAAGGGGAAACATTCTGCATGTGTTTTCTGGCCTCAGAGAAGAACCTACAGAAGCCAAATGCCTTAAAATTCCATAGGAACACCACTGGACATCTGGACACCATCTGAGCCACTAGGGTTATAAATAGAGTTAGGATTGAATGAACCCTAAACCTTACCCCAGAGTTGCCTAGTAGTTGCTTAGATGTTTCCTTGGGTTACTAATTTCCGCTAAAATTCAGTTCTGGCCAAACGAAAACAAATTTCTAAAATTCAGGTCAAATTAGACTTGGACGTGCATCAGAAATGCAACACGAATCCTCTTCTTTTTACAGGAAAGTCAATATCATGGGTTTGCTTCCTTAGTCCCTTTAACATTCAGAAACTTCTACACACTTGGGTTGACTTGTGTTTAATGTAACAGCAAAGAAACCCAAGGTCTGATTCACATTATAGCAATCCATAAGTCACTGCAAGAAAAATTAATTAACAAAATTGAATCTCTTCCTTATCATTACCTGCCAGTTATGTTCCCTTTTCCCAATCATGACTGATGCTTATTTTTACAGGTCCTGTTTTGCTGTATCCATTCAGTCTGAAGTAAGGACACTTATGGTAGAGTATTTTAGCATTATATTTTGCTTTCTACTTATTCAAACAGATTAGATGCTTTATAGATGTAGAAAGTATGCTGTGCGCACATTGAGTTTACCTAAATTATGGCAGTGAATTATCATTAGTGCGGAAAATCGTCTGTACTAAACATTTTTTATGTTAGCCAGGCACATTCTAATAATATGAGAGACTTAATCAGGGTCTCGTGGTGTAAGGAAGTAATAAGCTTACATCTCTTTAAATGTGCTACAGTATGTGAGGGAGTTGCACCCATTAACACAGTGCACAGCAGAAAACTGAAATACTTAGATAATCAGTGTTTGATGTGGATGGGGTATTGTGAATAAAAATTAAGTAATGCTCATGAAATTATCTAGCATCTAAAATACATTTTGCTTAATAGATTTTTTAGATGAGCTAGCACATGAGTGTAGCCACTTCACCGCAGTGGTGATGCTGGGGTAGAACACAATATTACTGCTCCAGTTATTAGAACAAATTAATTCCAGCCAGAAATATTCCACGTAGCTGTGGTACCAAACTGCAAGACGTTAATGATAACTGAAACACAGCAGTGCAGAAATGAGCTATTTTGCAATGAGTAACATAACCATATGGAGGCAACTAACAGCAAATGTGCAAATATTAAAAGAACTTATCTATCAATCACGCACTCATACATGTTCAAAGTCCGCACTCGCAGATGAATGCAGTAAGGAGGTCCTGTCAGATTTGTGGACATGTCTGTGTTTTATATATTTTCTTTATATATAAATCATAAAAAATATAAAATAAAACAAAGAAACACCTAAGTTTCAAAATATAGCTTAAATGGGAAAAAACATCACCATTAGGTAACCAAATGCATCGAACCGCCATACACAATGCGATAGGTATGGTAAATATGGATATGCAGAGACTTGGTGGTTATTTTTAGGTTGAAAATGAAATTATCAGCAAAGGTCAAGTAATAGCATAGGGAGCTTCTACTGTATTCTTGTCACATCAGACACCCTTAAGGTGGAAACAGGGTGGGGAGTACAGCTAAGCTTCCCAAAGCTGCTCTTAGTTACTCGTTACTGTATTACTGTGCATATTGAAATAGAGAAGCCAATGTTATTTATTTCTCTGATTTTATATGCGATAATAAAAGTTTTCAATTTCTTAAAAACACTGTTCATATTTTTTTTGTGTCTCAGTTTCAAGTCTACCTAGTCCTTTGAACAAAGATAAATGAGAAGAGACATCTACTATGGAAGCCACCTCCCCATTATATATCTTTTCACCACTAAAAGCGCTGTGTGTACAAACTGTGGCAGTGAAGTAGGCCATCTCGGTTTCCCCAAAAGCTATGTAACATAATTACTGTTGTCAGGGCTAGGATGATGGGTAGGCGACTGCTTAGGGTGCCACTTCATCCCAGGCAGAAAAGGGGGCATAAGGAGGTATGGAGTGAACAGAATTTTCCATAGGGGGCGCTATATGCCTTATTTGCCTAGGGCATTAGAATACCTTTTCCCAGCCCTGGCTACAGATTCCAAAGGATTACGTCAAGTAGTCCTTATATAGCTTTGTAGTGCCACCTAGAATATGCCGATGCAGTCAAATAGACAAACGCCATGCCACAAATCTGTACCTTCAGATTGATATTTCAGGCAGGTCAGTAATCTGACTGGATAGATATCAATTTTAGTTCCTTTAAAACTTTGAGGTTATGTATTATAATTGGGGTTATGTATAATATTAAAGTAAGTCTCCCTCTGACAAGTCTGTTGTAATAAAAGTTTGTTTTCTTCTACAGCATATCCAGAAAAATCCACAAACTATAATATTTAGAACAGATAATAAAAAATGTTTACTACACATTTTACTATTGGTTTTGAAGGGATTTTCCAATGGTTGGCCCCTATTTATTAGAACATACACTAGATGCTATAGCAGGGAGAATTATTTCAGCAAAGCATTTACTCAGGTCATAACATCTGATCATGGGGTGTTCAAGCAAAGTTGTAAAGGAGTTGAAGGAACATTCCCGCTTTGGACATTTATGGCATATCCACAGGATAACAAATAAATGTCTGACAGATGTGAGTCCTGTGGATATGCCCCAATAAGGAAATACCCCGTTAGTACCAACAATGATGATGCTGTAGGATGGCAAAGGGTAATTTTAATATCCCTATTGATTTATAGTACTGAAAGGAGAATGCCAATATCCCTGGTGGTCTATGGTAGAGAAAGGGTAGATCTTGAGTAGTAAAGGGGTTAAAGGGAATGTGTCATCAAAAAATGACTTATTGTTTTACTCACATTTTTATGTTAAATACATTTTGTAGGAATTTTTGGTTATGTTTTTTTTTTAATTTTTCATATCACTTTCAGTATGTTTTTAATAATTCCTAAGTCCTGCAGTTTTCACTTTGGCCACTAGGCCTAATAGTCGACTGACACTTCCTGTTCTGTTTAGAGAGCTTTTCAGCAGTGTGCTCATTATCAGTAAAAGCAGGGTCAAACTGAAAGGAGACACCATTGTGTATAGATAACACAGAATCCTCCAGTCACAAGAGGAGATGTCACAGTTCCCCCTCCCCCTCGCTTCACAGTGAAAACTCTCCTATACAAGTCTATGAGACAGAATCTGTCTTAAGAATCCTATGTGCATGAAGCTGCTGTAAAGTATCTCTCTGACTGCTGTTAAAGCAGTGCAAGCAAGAATGTCTTCCTCACAATCATATATAGATGGCCAAATAGAGAAATCTACAATCAGGAAATAAAAACGACTGAGAGGAAAACAATATGGATCAGGGTCTTGATTTAAGAAGTAAAAAAATTGGCGAAAGATTCCCTTTAAATGCCAGCAGCACCTATATTGAAGGCTGAAGGCTTACTACCTGCTACTTTACTCTAGCTCCTCCATCACACAAAGTGGTTGTAGGTTGCTTTGTACACAGACACGGCATCATTAGCTATCAAATAATCACAGAGCATCTCAGCTTACCAAAGTGCCTGTGACCCTTAGCCTTCTGGGCTTTTAAACAACTGAACAGGCTACGTAGGGCCCGGCATTTCCCTCGTCCTCACCCCAACTCGTCATCTAGTATTTATTGTTTTTCACCGTACAGATTCTTTGGGAAATTTTTCAATGGATTCTCAAAAGAGAATGTGGTTGGAAAAAAAGAAATAAAGTAACAGAAGGCATCTTATTTTCCCTAATCACTGATCTCACCTTCAATCTGGATTATAGAAATTCTGTGCATTAGTTCTATTTACCATATTACACAGATGGGATAGAAGTGAGATAAAGAACAATAAGAAGAGACACAGCTACACAGCAACAGATGGTGTTATAATGTAGGTCTACCTGTAACTACATTTCACAGTTTATATATAAGTATACTCTGCGGAAAAGTTAAGCGACTTTGTAAACACATTGCATTAGTTGTGATAATTGGGAGCCATATTCACAATTCTGCTGTTTCCTGCTGGAACTGTGTTGAAACACGCAATCCTAGCAGTTTATTCCATCTCTAAGCTTTGTGCTGTGCTTCAATCCTTCAGTCTTTTTGTCAGATTATTGTACCTGGTGAAAAGATTACACTTTCCAGAATGCAAATCACTATAGAGAGCTCTGAGCAGACAGTGAGCAAACAAGGAGATTTGAAAAGCTAAACTAAGAAGTTTGCTGCAAATGCTGCCATTTTGGATAGTAGGGAAACAGGCTGTAACTCAGGATCAGTGCAAGATGAAACAACGAAGTATCTGCAATGATTTTCAACAATTCTGTAAACTGTAACATTATGTTAAAAGAAGGATTGGAATCCACACCTGTCTATATTTATTGTGAACGTGGATGTATGGTTCATGAATTTCTCTTTTATTTCACTACTTTAAATGTGCCAAATCTTAGCAAATGTCAGCACAACTGACTAAGAAAACAGAAAGGCTGCAGTTATATTGTGCACATTAGGATTTGTTGCCATGTAAAAGGTTTTAGTTTTGCACAGCGATATGCTTAAGGGGAAAAGATTATGGATGACATGTCCGAAAATTTGCGTCGCCGCGTAAGTTTTTAGGCGCATTTCATCAGTGTAAAGTGCGCCTTAAAGTACGACCCTCTCAAAAATCTGGTGTCTGGTATACCTTGCATAGTAAACTTTATGTGCCTAAAAAGCCCCATTGCGCAATCAAGGTGCATAGTGTATCATTGGTAGTGTACGTAATGCGCCTATCGAGGTGCATTGCGTAACGGAGGCGCATAGCGTATTATTGCTAGTTTATGTAACGTGCCTATCAAGGTGCATTGCATAACAGAGGCACATAAGATATTACTTGTGTATGTAATGCACATTGCGTTATGGAGGCGCACAGCGTATCATTGCTACTATATGTAATGGACCTTTTTAGGCGCATTACAATGCGCCTAGTTTTGGTATATTATAGTTCATTTATTTTGAGAATATGGCATCAAGAGTATATTCGACCAAACAAACGGTGCTTGCATATTGGGACATGTGGCCCTACATATTTTTGAGCAAGTGCAAATTAGTAGAAAATAACTGATGGTTCTAACTGTTGCTGTATTGTACAGGTAATTGTAGGGCATTGTCAGGTGAGATCATGTACAGTGGAGTCACATTTTTTGTATTGAAGTAGGCTGTCTATTCACTGTGTCTGTGTTATGACTAAGAGCACATTGCTCGAAGCGCATTGACATGTTCTATTTATATTTTTGCTACGTACTTTTTTATATATATATTTTCAAATAAAATGGATTGATTTTATTCTTTCCTGATTTGTTTGCTGTAAAAATTGGGATTTTTTTTTACAGTGGTGATCTCACATGGATGGGGTGTGATTCAATGGAAGCTGGGACCACAGGAGAGGTGAGCTGGCTATATCTCAATTTCCTGTCCTTCCTAATACACTATCAAGAAGCTAATATCATTGTCTTACTTGTTACAGATATGCTCAAGCTGTAGTCTAGTTATGGTTACTGTTTCTACAAGCACCTTCTCTTACTTCTCTAATTCTACATAGACCTGAATAAGTGCTGATGCTGCTGTGATCACAAGGCTTTAGTAGCAAGTTCCTTTTACTTGTTTTTTTAAAGTATATCTTCATATACTGTACTTTTGTCAAGCTCAGCCTTTTGTGTGTTAGATCTCTCATTCCTTATACACTAGCAAGAAGTTGTTATCATTGTCTCACTTGTTACAGATATGCTGAAACTGCAGCCTAGCCATGGTTACTGTTTCTACAAACCTATTTTCTTACTCCACTCATTCTGTATAGATTTAAATAAGTGCTGATGCTCAAGACTTTATAAGCTAGGAAGTGCCCTCGAAATCAACTTGAATGCTTTAGATAAAGGATTTAAATTAATTTAGCTATAGCTATATTTAGTTATAACAATAATGTTATTTAACATATCTATCCATCTCAGCAGAGAGGCAGCAAAGGGCAGCAATAAATTGTTGCATCCTTCTTGTTAACTAAAATGAATGGAGTCTGCAACCTGCAAGTCAGGTAGGTAGTGGGTCTGCTGAGTCAGTTGCGAGAGAGTTGCCAGACACCACACCAGGGAGCAGAGTTTAAGGAGCCCCCAGTTTAAGCTACAGCATGCTGCTAGGTAGGATGGACTTGGCTACAGGAAACTTCCAGGTCGCTACCCCACAAGTGGTCGCTCTCTGTGACAGCGGAGGTGCCAACGAGGTACTGAGGGAGAGGCTTAGACAGGGTCAAGATACAAGCAGAGATTCAGGGCCGGCAGCATTCTAGCGAGGTCGGTGGTCAAGCAGACAGGTCAGGGTAGGAGGCAGATAGGAGAATAGTCAGGAAACTAAGCTAAAGGTCAGAAATGAGAAACAGATAAAAAAAATAACGAGCACACAGGCAAAAACTGAGTAAACATAATAATTTTTGTCAAGAGGGGAAAGAGGAGATGTCAAAAAAATGGCCAGGTTACTGGTGATAGTTTACCAGAAAAGCTGGGTGGCATGCACCGGCCCTTTAAATTTCAAAGATCTGGCACGTGTGCCAATGCCCTAAGGGACGGGTACACGTGTACTGGCAAAAGAGGAGAGCAGGAGTGTGGAGAGGTGAGTATCCAGTAGAGTGCAGCAGGCGGCAAAAGGAGACACACAGTTGTGTTCATGGCCCGACATGGGGACTGCAGCACATATCATGACACTTCTTTTCAGTTCAGGATTATAAACTTAAATTCATCCACTTGGATGCATATCTTTTTTTCTAATGAATAACTGGAAAAATGCTCTAATTGGTCAACACATAAAGAAAACTTCAGCTGAGACTACTGGAAGCCAGGATGCCTTACATGTGTTGATGATATTTAAATGGTATGAAATAAAAGCTGAAGACGGAAGACTTACCAAGTGCCATTTATAATACTTGTGCTGTCTTACATGGCAGAAGGACTGACTGTTCATCCATCTATATGATTATCTACCTATTTGTCTATCTTACTATCCTCCCACGAGTTCTATCTGTGTCATCCTTTTCTGACACTAATACTGCTCTATTATACAAGTACTTACAGTGGAGTTACTAGACTATGTACAAACTTAGCAGTTTCATACAGTGTTAGGTAGTGAAAGTTTCACAATGTTAAATTAAATTATTTTGCCTTATTTCATGGCCCACTGACTATTTTACAGCATTAATTATGATAATTTGAATAAATGACTGGATTGAATTGATGAAATGAGAATAGAATTAGAAATACCACGGGCTCTAATTCTAAGGTTGAACTAGCCTCAGACTGATTAATAAGCTAATATAGACATGTACTCAAAATTACACTGCCAGGTTAGACAACAGAAAGAAATTGTGACATGTAATAAATCTAAGCTTTATGTTTCAGCAATTCATTAATAAAATATTTCTAAAACTATGTACAAGTTATTTTTTACTGATAAACTTAACTTATATTGTACAGGAAAGTTTAAGAGTATATTATAGTAAATGACAAGATTGGTTAAACTTATACATTATCTAACATTAATGACAATGATAATGACAACATTATCTATACATAAATAGAGCCTATAAAGAGTATTCGCTACCATGGATGTACATGTTACCGTGTAACATGGAAGACTCGCAATCAATTTTTTAAAGGGACACTCCAAGAAAAACTGGTACATTCTACTGTAGCAACATCTGAAGGGTCCATGCATGACAGAGGGGTTTGAAGAATACCAAAGACAGAATTCATGCACTGCCCCTTCTGGCTCTGCACTAGTATAAGTATACTGGTTTTTCTTGGATTTTTCCTTCTATTAAAGCATGTTTATTGTTTTTTTCTCCACAATGTTTTTTTTTTCCGCGGACAAGAAAATCCCTAGTCTTTAATAGTTGTATGGGCACAATCAGAGGTGAAATAGGTATTTCCTGCATTTTTCATATATTTGAACCTTTAAAATACAGTCAATGTTAACTACAGTCAAGTGAGGAACCCTAATCACTGGTGTCAGTACCAGGGTAGCAGGTATAGTAACTTCTATAGGGGCTAACCATTGTGATGGCTTATCTCCAATTAGTGGTAAGGTGTAAAATGATGACTATTGGTTAATTTAGTTGACTTTCATTCAATATACTGTAGTCAGAGGGGTAGAACAAGCTGCTGCTGCCCGGGGCTTGCACCGAGTTTGCCGCCCATGAGGCTCTCCCCAAGTTTGCCATCCTTCTCATGTTATATGTTTTGTGGCACCTACAGTGCTTCATCTTTCAGACAGGCTGGTGTGGCAGGCATCCTGGTATTTGTAATTCTACAGCAGCTGCTATGGAATCTTGAAAAATATCTAGAACTACAAAGACCAGCCTGCCTGCCACACCAGCCAGGCTCATGTAACATAATGTATATATGTTACAGGCTGGAGCACACTTTATATGTTATGTGTATAAAGTGTGCCTGTAATGTGTATACAGTTTACACACTACAGGCACACTTTATACACAAAACATATAAAATGTGCCTCAGCCTCTAATTGTATAAAAATGTAAAAAATTTACTTTGGCACTGGTCCCCAAACTTATAATACAGTGGCTGCCTGCAAAGCCACAGGGACTCCCCAAGGGACTGTCTTTTAAAAAGTAACTTCAAAACACATATGGAACCCGGGGATCGGAAACGCGATAAATTTCCCCGACCCAGGGGGCAAGGACTTTTTATGAAAGGGTTCCTGGCTCTGAGATTGGGACTTGGAGCAGTGAGCCACTATGCATTCTTCCTCTGACATCTTAAGTCCGGGCGTAAATTGCATTAGAAGACATGCTGCTAGGAGCGGATGGTCACCTCCCCATCCTCATCCCCCGTCAGCTACACTAGTAAGGAACAAATTCCATGGAAATCTAGCTTACACTACGGCTGTTTCACACATTATCATTCATTGTCAACATCTCAGTATCCTAAATTACCCTCTTATATACAAGTGTAACAACTTTAATCATACAAAACACCAAACAATTATAAAAAAAAACCCCATCAATTAATGTTTTAAAAAAGTAGAATTCGCACAATGCTATCAATAGCCTACAAACTACAAAAAGTATCTTCACATCTGTCTGCCAGCTTCAAAATAATAACTGGGAGAAAATCAACCAGGAGTGCCCCATCTACGTAAGGGTTTGGAGACATTTGGATACATTTAAGCTTTTAAACCCCCCAAGGACCCAGCCTGTTTTTGGGCCTTTTGCCCAGCCCTTTTTTGAAATCTGACATTTCCATTTATTGAAAAACTTTTTTTACACTTTTACCTATCCATGTAATTCAGAATTTTTTTTTCTCGGGGACCCCATTGTGCTTTAAGTTAGTAAAAATTTTACCATAAACCGTTTGTTTGTGAAAAAACAAAATTTCTGAAAATTTGGAAAAATTACGATTTTTTAAAATTTTCAAAATTTCTGCGTGCAAGACAGTTTTTTCACCAAAAAATAGTTTATAACAGCATCTACCATATTCCACTATAGGGGGCATCATTTTAAATGTCTTTTTTTTTTTTTTAACCTTAGAGGGCTTAGAAATTTAGTAGTAATTTCTCAAAAATTTCCCAAAAATTTTGCAAAAAAACTTTTTTTAGGACCACTCCATTCTGACGTGGCTTTGAGGGGCCCTGCATGTTAGATCCCCCCCATAAATAATGCACCTAAGAAACTAGCCCCCTTTAAAGTATTTACCAACACATTAGGAAGTTTGATAACCCTTTAGAATTTTCACAAAATTAAAGCAAAGTGGAGGTAAAATTTCAAAATTTCACTTTTTTTTGCAGTTTTTTTCAATATTATCCATTATTCACGGGAATACGGTAAATGTGACAGGAAAATCAAATTAAATTTTCCCCCAGTTTTTTCCGTTTTTTAGAGATACCCCATATGTCCCAAGGCATTATTTGGCTAAACCCATAACCCCAGAATAGGAGACACCACTAACTCGGGGGGTTATTTTCTTTTAAAAACATTTATTGAGGGCCCTTTTTAAAGTTGGGGACCCCTAAGGGTGCTAAAACTTAAAAACACCCCAAAAAAGACCACATATTGGAAACTACACCCCTTTAATGAATATATCCAGGGTCATTGAGTATATAGACCCCACGGGTATTCAAAATTTTTTTTGCATAAGGTGTGAAAAGAAAAAAAAAATTTTTTTTTTCCAATAATCTGCAATTTTAGCTTAAAATGTTTCACATAACAAGGAAATCCTGGAAAAAAAAACCTAAAACTTTGTTAAGCAATTTTTTCCAAGTTGGGCAATACCCTACATGTGGGTGAAACGGGCTGTGGGGCGCATGGCAGGGCGAAAAGGGGAGGGGAGCTATTTGGCTTTTGGAACGCAATTTTGGTGGGGCCCAGCGCTTTTGCAAACCCCCCAAATTTAGCAGAACGGGCAAAAAACCCAGAAGTCCCCCTTTTTTGTTTAAACACCCATCGGGGATCTCTTAGGGTGTACTGTGCATTTATGCACAGGTTTTCCATAGTTTTTTTTTTAGCATTGGAAAAAGAAAATGGGGGGAAAAACGCTTTTCAGTCATTTTTTTTTTTGATTTTAAATTTTTTACAGCTTTCCCGCCGGCAGTGTAAATGATGTGATAACTTTACAGGGGGTCGTAAACTTAAAATGAAAAATTTTTTTATACGTTTTTTTTCTGTTTTATTACTTTTACACAGTAGAAAACGCTAAAAAAAATTCCTTTTTAGTTGCCTATTCTGACACCATAACTTTTTTTATTTTGCTGTGTGCACGCTTTGTAGGGGCTTTTTTTTTTGGGGAGGGTTTTAAGTTTTTATTGGTACCATTATGGGGTCATATGATGCTTTTCACTTTTTTTAAAGGGTTTTTTTGTGAATTTTTTGAACAAAATACAGCAATCTTGGTAGGTTTTTTTTTTTTTATTTTTTTAGGGGTCACGTACGGTATATAAACAGGGTAGTTTAAAACCGGGGTCATACGATTACCCGATCCCCCAATTTGTAATTTTTTTATTTACTGTTTTTAAAACAATAAAAACACTTTTATTCAAACAGGAAAATACTTTTTTTCATCCCATAGTTTAAGCCAAAAAAATTTTAAATTTTTCTGTGTTTGGGAGCTGTGTAGGGCTTTTTTTTTGCGAAAAATTTTAAACTTTTTTATTATATATTTTTGGGGGGAAAAGGGCTTTTGATTGCTTTAAACCATTTTTAGTCCGGGTGAAGAAAATACTGCAATCCTATAGTGTTTTTTTTTTTTATTTTTAAACAGGGCCACCGTGCAAAATCCGGATAAGAACTTTACTTTGGGTTGTAAAATTTAGGGGGATACCCTATTTAATAGTTTTTTTTATGTTGAACACTTAAAAAAAGAAAAGTTTTTTTTAGTGTGTAAAACAATATTTACACCTATCTTCTGAGAGCTATACATTTTTTTTTTTCCGTATCAGACTTATAAGGACTTTTTTTTTTGCGGGTGAACTGACATTTTAATTTGGGTACAATTTTTGGATTTATAGGAGTTTTTGATCGTTTTTTTTTCCATTTATGTGCGCGGGATGAACAATAATTTTAATTCTGTGATTGTTTTTTTGTTTTTTTTTAGGGCTTAAAACCGTACGGGTTTAAATTTAACATGACAGATTTATAGGGCGGGTCATTACGCACGCGGGAACCAAAAATGGGTATTTTATTTTTTTTAAATTTTTTTGGGGGCATTGGCTTTGTAAAGGGGGAAAAAGGGCGGGTACTATTTTTTTTTTTTTTTTCGTCTTTTGTTTTAACTTGTTTTTATTTTTTTTTATTTTTTTTTTCACTTTTTCACATTTTTTTTTACTTTTCCCAAGGGGATTTGAATGAGAGATTTTTAGATCTCTCATTAAATGGGAATCATGCATAGCTTGTTCTATGACTGGTTCCTATGGTAACGCCCACCCAGATCCCGGGACATCCCCCACAGGGCACGGGGGGCGTCGTGACTCACAGAAAAACCCGGAAGGGGATTCTCTGCCTTTCCGTGGTGTCTGAAGGAGGCAGGACCGCACGGATCGGCGTCCGTGCGCTCTGCCCGCCGACAGAGGGGCAGGAGGAGCGATCTCCTCCTGCGTCTCTCTTATTTTTTGGGACGATTTCGCGATAATACGGGGTTATCCGCCCCCCCCCCGGAGGATCCGGGCGGGGCCGATGGTGCGGGATGTCAGCTGTAAAACACTGACACCCCGGCCGATCGCGCGAACCCTGCTTTAGAGTTTGCGCGATCCTCAGACGTATCCATCGTCCAGGTGCGTTAACCCCCAAACGACCTGGACGTACGGATACGCCCAAGGTCGTTAAGGGGTTAACATCTTCAAAAACCTGTTTTTAAAAATATACAGTTGATAAACAAGTAAGGGAGAACCAACAACAAATGACACACCAGGAACAAATGTATCTGCTTTACCCTCTTTAGGTCTCATTTTCATCCTACTTTTCAAGTGATCCATATGTACAGCATCTCAAAAAGTCAATAAACCTCTAATTGAAAATGGACAAATTGTGCCCAATTCAACATTTTCCCTTCCCTGGTGTCATGTGACTCATTAGTGTTACAAGTTCTCAGGTGGGAATGGGAAGCAGGTGTGTTACATTTGGAATTATCGCTCTAACAGTCTGCCATGACTTGCCATGTTAAACTTCCAGGGACCAGTATGATAAAGAACTGTCTGAAGAACTGAAAAAAAGAAGTTTTGCTCTACATAAAGATGGCCTAGGCTATAACAAGTTGGCAACACCCTGAAAAATGAGCTGCAGACTTTGGGCCCAAACCATACAGTGGTTTAACAAGACAGGTTCCACTCAGAACAGGCCTTGCCAGGGTCAACCAAAGAAGGTGAATGCATGTGATTAACGTCATAGCCAAGGATTGTCTTTTCAAAATAGATGTATGAGTGCTGCTTGTTAAAGGGCTGGGAGGTTAGCTTATCAGTGCTCAGATCATATGCCGCAAACTGCATCAAATTGGTTTGCATGACTGTCATCCCAGAAGGGAACCCCCTAAAAAATGTTTTTCGAAGAAGGGGGCCCGCAAACAGTTTGTTGAAGACAAGCAGACTAAGGACATGATTTTCTGGGACCATTCCTTGTTCTAATAGACCATGATAAACTTATTTATTCAAAAAAGGTATCAAGCGTTGTGCGGGAACCATGTGAGGATACAGGGTGTCTGGCCTCATCAAGCAGGTGGTGGGGGTGTCAGAAATTTTGGGGTCAAGAGTGCTGCTAGCGAAAAAGGGGCTACAGTTCTAATGGGAAACATGAAAGCCCAAGTACTGTGAAAACGAACGAGCATGTCTTCTCCCCCTTGGAAAACGAGCGCAGGCAAAATTTAAACATGATAATGACCCCCAAAAACACCTCCAAGAAACATCTTTCAAGGAAAAAGTGGGTAAAAGGTTTTTAAAACTGGACAAGCATGTCCTCCAGACCCAAACCCCGGGAAAATCTTGGGCCATCCTTTAAAAGGTAGGTGGATGAGTGCTAGTCTCTAACACCCAACCCCTGCTTTTATCATAAGGAGTGGAAAAGGATTCAATGACAACATGTGAACCAGTAAACTGCATGCCCAAAAGTTAAGGATGCGAAAATATTTGGGGACCACATACAATATTGAGACTTTGGGCACAATTTTTTCCATTTTCCTAGGGGTTACTCACTTTTGTTGCCACAGTTTGAGTTTATGCCGAGTTTGAATTTTTGAACAAAATCTTTCCAAAAAATTGGAATCTCGCAAGAGAACAAAGAGTGACTTTTTATCACTATATTTCTATTTTTGCCATAGGGAACTTAAACTCTATCATTTCTCTACTGTTAAACACAAAACGTAATTTATTATATCTAAATCTTAACCCCTATACACACTATTTTTAAAAAAATGATCTTTTAAACCCCATCATTTAACCCCTTTTTTCTTCTAAAGAGGGGAAAAAACTCCCCCCTTTTATCCCAAGCCAACTATTGGGGAGTCGTCCCTAATCTCATAACACAGAAAAATAAGGCCCCCTTGTGACACCGTCCCCCCTAGGGGAGGTCAGATTGCGTTTTTTAAATTGTGATCTCTCCCTCGCTACAATGTACCTGCTGCAGACGGGTCACAAGGGGCCCTTTTTTGTTTTGGTTTTAGAGATTTGGGACCCACTGCCCCAATTTTTGGGGTTGGGGCCCTTACTGAAAATAGTACTTTGCTTTGAATAAGGCTCCCCCTTTATAGTGGGGTTCCCCCAGACTTTTATAATAAAAGGATTATTTTCCCCTTTTTAGAAGCAAAAAGGGTTAAATATGAGGTTTTGAGATCAGGTTTTTAAATAGTGTGTATAGAAAAGGGTTAAAAGTTAGATATAATAAAAGTTACATTTTAGTGTTTAACAGATAAAACTGATAGAGTTTAAGTTTGCCTATGGAAAATATAAATAAGGGAATTATTTTGAGGGCACACCAAAATTTTTCACTTTTATACAACGGACACGACTACTTTACTTTGTACAAAGTATCATTTTAAATTTGTTGTCCCGAGAAGATATAAACAAATTTACAAAAAGTGGGGGGGTGAACTCATTTTTGTGAGATCTGAATGTAACCTTTTTTCTATCTTTTTTCCAAGAATCTTGTACTCAAACAAAGAAATCAGTAATATCTACCTTGTTCTGTAGTAGGCTTACCGTCTATTTTTATATCGTTCTCCTGGTTCTAGAGTAGGTTTACAGTCTATTTTTATATCATTCTCCAGAAACGATGTTATTCATTGTTATTTACAGTAACGTTATACAAATCGATATAAAACTAAAATCAGAATGTATGCAAAAAAAAACCTAATAACTTTTTATAACAAGAACATAAGATCCCAAAATGGACATCTGTTAAATGAATCCCAATAATATTTTCATGGGATAAGCAATATGGTATCATGAGACTAATAATCTCCTAGCAGACATGTTTTTGTTTTACATCTTCTTTGTGGTTTCTTTTGCATTTGGTACCCTCTTTTGCATGTCTCATAAAGGTGCTACATTTATTTCAGTAACATGGCTGGTTGTAGGGTCCATTAAAAAAGGCTGCATGGATTTTCCTGTGGCTAGAATCCAATCCCAAATCGATAGTCTATTCTGTGCTTTTATCAGTGCTTGGATCAGAATAACTTTTTAAACTACCTTCTTGAAGAATGATTGTCTGCTCCTCTGTTGGTCCTGATTCTGAAGAAACTTTTATTGTCCTTAAAAGTTAAGAAATCTCTTTAGCCATTTGCCAACCCCTTGATGCATGATTACAAATGTTTATGACTGTATTGAAATAACAGTCTGAAAAACTTTTTTTTTGTAAAAGTAAGTAACCTTGTTTTCTAAGGCTTTTCTACCTACCACATGCAGCATGTGTACCCATCTTCTGCTGAAAGGAACCACTACCATGAAGGGAAGTACTATGTTTTTGATAAAGGCAAATGTACAGTGAAAACCCAAAATTTTTCATACACAAAATGCTCATCAAAAGTTAAAGCAATCCGGACAGGGGAGCCTTTTTTTAGGTTTGCCCATATAAAAAAAATATATGCATGTTTTTCTCACTAAACTACATAAATCAAAAAAACCCTTTCTGGTTTTCGGTCAATTAGGAACCAAAATTTTTTATATTTTTCCAAATGCCAAAAAAAGAGAAATTTTTTTTAAAGGGATTTTTATTACTTTTTTTGCAAAGCAAACTTTTAAAACATTTCATTTGTATTTTTTAGTTGCCCTTTAAAAAGTATGACTAGGCAAACATTTTGGCTTTCCTTCCATAAGCTTCTCACAAAAGTTGGGGGAGGAAAACTGGCCCATTTTTTCCCCACAAGACGGTGTAAGTGAGCCCGTGTGTAGGTCGCCTTGCTCCACCTCCTTTTCAGCTTTGCCCCTAAATTTTCAATAGGCTTTTAATCAAGGCTTTGTGATGGCCCCTTTTAAAAAATTGACTTATTATCCAAAGCCACCATAACCGCTGGGAGAAAGCTCCGGGTCTTTGTCCATTTGGGAGATCCATTTCTGCCCAAGTTTTAACTTCTTGGCTGATGTCTTGAGATGTTGCTTCAGTATTGCCACATAATCTTCTTTCCTCATGATGCCATCTATTTTGTGAACTGCACCAGTACCTCCACCAGAAAAACAACCCTACAACATGATGCTACCACCCCTGTGCTTCGCAGTTGGGATGGTATTCTTAGGCTTCCAAGTTTCTCCCTTTTACCTCCAACTGTAACGATGGTCATTATGGCAAAAACAGTTTCGTCAGATCACAGGATATGTCTCCAAAAATGTAGATCTTTATTCCTGTGTGCATTTGCAAACATTAATCTGGCTTTTATATGTTTATTTTGGAGTTTTGGCTTCTTCATCGCAGAGTGGCCTTTCAGTCCATGTTGATATAGTACTCATTTCACTGTGGATAATGACACAATCTTATCAGCTTCCGCCAGCATCTTCACAAGGTCTTTTGCTTTTGTTCTTGGGTTGATATGCACATGTCAGACCAAAACCCATTCATCTCTGAGACAGAGAAACCTTCTCCTTCCTGAACAGTTTGATGGCTGGACCTTCACATCTTGTATCTACTAGTATATAATTATTTGTACAGATGAGCGAGGCACCTTCAGGTATCCGGGACTTGCACCCAAGGATAAACCAGGCTGATTTCTTTAGACTTTCCCATGATGTTACACGTAGAAGCAATGTGTTTCTGGTGTAAATTAAAATACATACGTCTCTAATTAACTCAGATGTTGCCAATAAACCTATCAGAGGCTTTCAAAGATAGGACATCATTATATGGGCTGTCCCAAACTGTTTAAAGGCATAGTAATCCTAGTGTATGTAAACTTTTGACTTTGCAGAAAGTAATAAAAGTGCCTTAAGAATTCTCTCTCTCATTATTCTGACTTTTGGCAAATATAAATAATTTCAGTAATCCTAATTGACCTAAAACGGGTAAGGTTTATTCTGATTTCATGTCAGATAGAAAAACATGCATATGTGTCTTTTTATATAGTGTATGGAAACTTCTGGTTTCAACTGTACATGTACATCTGCATAAAAATAAGACCAGAGGTTTTTCAGCAATTCGTCACAATGACTCTGCCAGCTTGCATTCTTCCCACAATGCATCCTGATGCCATCTCTTCCACAAGTAAGTGATGCACACACGCCCAACCACCCACATGTGAAGAGAATTATGATTCATCAGATAACTTTCCATTGTTGCTTTATCCAGTTTTGAAGCTCACTGTATGCTCTCTTGGTTGTCTACACCAGCACATTGAGTATAATAAGCTTACATTTTTCAGCAATATGTTTTACAGTTGTTCTTTGGTGGGACTTTAAAGGACTTCTGTTATACATCAGTGAGCCTTGGCACACAAGACTCAATAGCTTGTTCGCCGGGTGTCCTTCCTTGGACAACATTTGGTGTGTGTGCACACCACGAAACTAACAGAATCTGTTTTTTTGTAAATATTCTCATTTAGTTGTCTAGCCATAATCATTTTGCTATGTAAAAGTGGCTCACATTGTTATGCTTGCCAATCCCTTTCTGAGTCTTTCTACCCCAAAGAGCCATATTTGCTATTTTTACCAGTATTAATGTATCTTATTTCTTCTTTCTGAGTTTATGAGAATAGCTCTGGATCAAAATTATGATAAATGTCACTAGACAGAACAAAGAAGCTTATTTTCATTAAGGTTTTTGACTTATCCCAATTTATTCTGGCTGAAAACATAGGCAATAACATTGTGTCATGGCTCATAAATACACTTTGTTGTTTTTTTATGAGCTACTATGCTATTACCATGGTTAAGTTAATGAAAATGATTAAGTCCAATCATCATTTATCAGGTTATCATTGAGGTAATGATTTATTACCCATAATAACTAAACTAAGCCTTTGATAAGAAATATTACAAAAAAAAAACAAACATGTAAGACAGACATATCAGATATCTCAAAAAGCAGGCAAATACGCAATGGGGTATTGCAATCTTCTCAAAATACCCACATGACATCAATATAAGTGAGATGTTCAGCTAATCAGAAATGCTGAATGTCACAGATGGTTAGTATTGCTAATTCTCTTCCCTGTTAACATTAGTTGGAAGTGCGATGTTGGGTATCATCATCAAAAGCTGAACTTCACATTACCTCACTGGATAGGCATATTTGCAGCCAATGGTTCTTTTATAAGGCACCTAACTACTATGAGCTCTGAGAGACTAGCCAAATGTTGACTGTCTAATTTCTTCACAATCAAGTTCTTGCACTTAACAACTAAGCTTAAAAAATAGCTAGAAAACAAAAAATTATCAGCACACCCAAAACAATGTTTAAGAAAATTATGTAAGTGCACGAAACATGGTGGCAAACAATGCAAGCATAAAAACGTATCAGTAGCAGTCTACAAACGCTACTTTTTGAATTTGATTGGTCAAGAAAGTTGCCAAACTGCATCATGTGAGGCCATGACAGTTGGAAAAATACAGAATGAAGGTGGACGTCCATGTAAAATATCAGAGTCAACAAGTTGGCTCATCATAAGATCCATCAGTTCTGGTGCGACAAACACGGCAGTGTAGGTGGTTCTTATGCTGCATAATAGTGAGATCACAGATGTCCATACAAGCACCATGCGATGTGCTTTACACAAGTCTGGAACGGTGACCTGAAAAAAAGTGAAGAAGCCTTGACTTCAATATCGTCAGAAGAAGACTTGACTGCAGTTTGCAAAAAAGTAAGAAAAGTGGAAGATTGGAAATGGGTGCTTTCAAGTAATGAGATGAAAGTCAATAGACCGCGCTCTGACGGGGGCAAATGTGTCTCAAAGAATCAAGGGAAAAGGGGGCTAACAGATCGAGAAATTGAAGAAACTGTCAAGTTCAGTGGAGGAAGCCTGATGATATGGGGTTGTTTCACAGCCAAAGATGTTGGATACTTGACCAGGATTGATGGTGATCTCAATGCTGAGCTATATGTAAGTATCCTACAAGATGAGCTACTTCATATACTTAAGTACTATGGGTATGAAAAGGAAAAAATTGTGTTCAAGCAGGACAATGACCTAAAGCATATGTTGAAATTGGCATAGAAATGACAATGAAGTAGAGTTGCTGGATTGGCCTTCACAGTCTGCAGACGTCAACCCAATCGAACACTTGTAGGTAGAGTTAAATAAAAAGCTGTATTCATACTCAAGTGAGTCGACCAGTATTCACCAACATTGGGAACCTGTAGAAGAGACCTGGGATCAGATTTTGGTCGAGACATACTTTATTCTGATCCAGAGCCCAGAAGGATTCAGGCATTGCTGAAAGCCAAAGGTGGATTTACCAAATACTAACACAATAATAAAAATTAAAATTTAGATCTTAGGAGCAAAACAGTAACAATGCAGTAACATGACAAGAATCTGGAGAACTAAGCAAATGCTAAATAGTTGCAAGTCAAATTTATGTGTAAGATAGCCAAGATGATTGTCTATTAAATGATGGTAGTCTCAAGCTTTAGTCAAGGTTGAGAAGTGGAGCTTGAAAGTCAAAAGTTAAAACATTGTTATCATTCTGTGTGTCAATGTAAAATACAGTTTTGACACATATCAAAAGTGGGAGGGTTCGTCCACCAACAACGTTGCTGGGTGCATTTCTGCACCTTTTTGAATAAATGAAAATTTTAGGTTATTAGCCCTCAGTTTTGATAAAAAGTGTGCATTAAGAACCTAAAATTTTCATGTATCCAAAAAGTAGCAGAAATGCCTTTTGAAATAGTTCATATATTCATTGTTTGACTTTCTCTTAGCATCTGTAGAAAGCTCTTAATACATTTTTGTGGTTAAAAAAATTGCTTACTCAATACATATCAAATAAAGATATAAGCATTCAAGGGATTAACCCATCTCACATATTGATGGCATATCGATAGGAAATCCCATCAAGGTGTGAGAGGTGCAGGTCCTACCTTTAGGGCCTGCTCCTATTTCGAGAATGGACCCCCGAAAATCTCTGTTGAGAATGGAGAGGTGATTGGAACTCTTCCATTGAATTTGTTGGGAGTTTCAATTACAGCTGAGTTCGAGTGCGTTCCAAGTACATCTGAGTTCTGATCATCTCTTAGTTCTCAATAGAAACGTTTGGGGGCCCATTTTTGAGATTTGTGCAGGTCCCCAAGGTAGTACCAACACCTATCACACATTGATGGTATATCCTATCAATATGTATGAACGTGGGACAATCCCTTTTAGTGATTCTATGAGTATACATGAATCAGGTCAGTATAAATCAATCAACCAAGACTTATACATTTTTGAGCAGACCAAAAGCAGAACACTGAAAAGCACTTTGGCTGACATTTGCCATTAGTGCTGCGCCATTTTTGGGTGTATTTTGCGCCAAAAGACTGTTGACGCCCTATTCTCTATCTAAATGAACTTTAGTACACCAAAGCTAGGCACATTATACGCCAAGCATGACACATTTGAATGCACCTAAAGCAGGTGCATCAAATATGCTAGCAATAATATGCTATGTGCCTACATAATGTGGTTGATTAGACACATCAATTATACTCTGCAGGGTATACCAGACGCCAGATTTTTGACAAGTTTGTTCTTTCAGACAAACATTACACTCATTTAATGCACCTTAAAACTGGCGTGGGGGCACCTCTTTTCTGACATGTCGCCCTTTGTCTGGTGCCGTATATATATAATATTGATTCAAATAACACAAAACATATACATCTAATAGCATCTTGCAGCATCACATAACAATTGGTAAAACAATTCAATAAGAATAAGTGCATAGGTTCAAATAAGTAGCAAATACTGTCACCCGATACATAAAAGACATTTCAGATCCCATATAAGACAAGTCACACAAAGTTTAAAGCTGCAAAGTCCTCAGTGGGTTGTTTGTGCATGCCTAGTGGAATTGATTAATAGGCCATAAAGATGCAAAATCTGCTCTGAGATCTTCCCTTTCATTTATTTTTTTTCTTTTTAATTAAAATATACCAATCAAGATGTTATTTACACTTAATACTTCCCCTGTGTAAAACGGTAATAAACCCTGAAATTGTTCTCATAATAGAAGAAATACATGATACCGTAACAGAGTGACAGAGAAATTGTATGTCTTTCCCCAGTTGTGCATACTGTCTAAAAACACACACAAGAGAAGAATGACTGCATTAATATGCTGTACCATGCTGTGATAATGTGGTGCAACAGATTAGGTCAGTAACCACATGTATAACTAATTAATACATTTATTTTTGGCTCATGACCAGAAAAATACTCTGGTCCAGGAGCATACACAGAGGTAAGGCAAAGACTATAATGTGGCCCCTTTTCTGTTGCTACCACCACCACAATCCTAATCACCTGGGAGAAGAAGACTTTGGGCCTCATGTATGAAAACTGTTTAGGTCTAAGACTCTCTTTGTTGCCCGTTGTAACCTAGAAGTCTTAGACCTAGACAGTTTTTATACACGTCCCCCTTTGTGCTTTTTTACAGCCCCTATAATTCTTGGGTTAATTCCCCACACTCTTGATTGTACAAGCAGTGGAGCTCTGCACGGTTTCTCAGCACCCATTAAGTTAAGGTATGATATTAACCTGTTTTGGGCCCACTCAACCCAGTGGCCCCATAGCAGTCGAATAGTATACTTCTGTGGGACATGCACCCTTGCCCTGTTCAAAAGTTAGGTCAGTCAATCTTAAGTATTATCTTACTTGTGAAGAGCAACAAACAAATCAGCACGAAAAATAACTTCAGAGATCTCTAAAACCCAAAAAGTTATGAAACACAGTGAGACAGCTTCTAAAAAAACAAGTTACCACATGGGTTATCTGGTGCTGAGCAACTTTGGACTGCTTTCACCAAAATACAACCTCCTCAAGTACTGTAAAAAGTCTATATGCTATGGTGGAACTCTTGTCCTAGAGGTGGAATATGCTAACCACATAAACACAGAAGGCATGGCAGGAGGGTCAATTGATGAACAACCACAAACATTTTCATGAGTATATGGATATAGTCTACAGACAATATATGGGTTTATTCACACACTGTGGTTGTATTGCAGTTTTAATGGAAATGTTGCAATGTTTTAGCACACATTCATAAAATGTATCACAAAGCTCTAAATTGAGCATAAGGTTCGAGCCACACAATGAGTATTTCAAGTCGGAATACACGTGAACTCCGACTTGAAATACTCGTCTAAAACCAAAAGAAAAAACATTCCCATTGACATCAATAGAAGATATGCCTTGTAGTTACATAGGGCGACATGTATGAACGGGGCTGCACCAGTTATCCGGCGTCAAAAAGCTTTAATAGACCTGTTCTCTAGATGTATGAAGATTAAGATTACACACCTCACTCATCCGAACCTCCCATGCCCGTCTCCAAGCTTTTGCACGTATTGCACCAGTTCTCTGGAACATGTTACCCCATGTGATCAGGCACACTCACAACCCTCACAGTTTTAAGTGCTCTCTGAAAACCCATATTCTTAGACAAGCCGACCAAGATCCCTAATTGTTATCCCTCCAAATTCTGTCACACATTCATCACTTCCTAAACTTTGGCACCCACAGGCACTTATCTGTATATAGATGTATGGTTGGGATGGCAGGTTCATCCACTTTTTATGTGTACTACCCTATATTTATGTAACATGGCTGGACCATTGTAAACCAAGCACTTGTCACCCTTTGTTTCACCCATACACCCTAATAGATTGTAAGCTCTTGCGAGCAGGGCCCTCACACCTCGTGTCTCATTTGTAAATAGCTTTTTTGTAATGACTGGTTTGTCTGTGCTTATACCCTCTCCATTGTAAAGTGCTGCGCAATATGTTGGTGCTATATAAAGATTATTATTTTTTATGAATAGTCGCATTCCAAACTTTGCCACGATAAGTGCCTGCTCAACTCTTCAAAGATTTGGTGCATTCTGGGGGAGTTGCACCACATTTGTAGAATTAGACACATTTATGAATCTTTGACGCCAAATCTAGGCACATAACAGTTAGAACAGCCAGACCAGGTTAAAGGTGGTCTGCTTGATCCAGACTTGTTGTATTGGCTCTACACTGTGCCTGTAGGTATGACCTGCAGAAGAAAAGATTCATACATTCTAGCACATTCTACACTACCTTAATCCCTTAAGGACCCAGCCAGTTTTGGCCTTCCTGACACAGAAAAACACACTCCAATTCTTTGGGGCTTGTGAACAGCTCAATGGCTGAACAAACATGAACCCAGTAGCTAGCAACTTTGCCATTTATGCTGACTGGGAAAAAGATCACATGTGCAGCTAATTGCTAGAGCAACGGTGAAAAACTGCACACCAACTTTAACACCTATTCACACCAGCATGCAGAAAAGCCACAGTATAATGCATGGGGAGATTGCACAGATGCAAAGTAACCAATGAAACAATCACTCATACAACCTCAGGGCATGAGGGAGGTGGTTGCCGGTACTACAATTGCATATAATAAGGCGATACAAAAGTGTGCCATAAATATAGATACGTGTGGTACACAATGCTGGCTTAATCTCCCCATGCATTATACTGTGGCTTTTCTGCATGCTGGTGTGAATAGGTGTAAGGCCTCGTTCACACGGCTTATTCTGCCGCGGACTGGCGCCGTACTGCGCGCCGCATTTGCGCTGTAGTACGGCGCCAATCCACGGCAGCAATTACGGTAATCCACTGCTCTCATAGAGAACAGTGGAATCCGTCGCTCCTCCCCGCTCGGCGAATCCGCCGCGGGGGGAGAAAGTGACATGCACATTATTTACGGCGCGTACGCGCCGTAGATAATGCATTGTCTAAGGGCCGGGTAGCGGCGCCCCCGCCGCGCTCCGCCCCCGCCCCCGTCCCGCCCCTTCTTCACGGCGGATTTGTGAGCACAATACGGCTCACAAATCCGTCGGGAATAAGCCGTGTGAACAGAGCTTTAAAGTTGGTGTGCAGTTTTTCATCTTGCTCTAGCAATTAGCTGCACATGTGATCTTTTTCCCAGTCAGCATAAATGGCAAAGTTGCTAGCTACTGGGTTCATGTTTGTTCAGCCATTGAGCTGTTCACAAGCCCCAAAGATTTGGAGTGTTTTTTTTGAGTAAGTAATGTCCCATTTTCTGTATGTTTTTTCTGTAAAGTTGTTAGTGTAGGGACTCACAAGACATGAGGAGCCGTGAAGAGGCTTGTGAGCTTGTGTATTGGGGCCCCATTACCAACTAATACCTCATATTTAATATTTTTCCAGTATGCCCTTTTTTATTTGCCCAACAGTGCTGGGGAGCAGAGTGTGCCAGTGTTGTGTTGGACACTTAGAAAATGCTGGGCAGCCCGCCTGGTCTAATAGTATAGGTGTCACTAATAGGTTGTAAGCCAGCATTGTGTACCACACGTTCTATTTTTATGGACACTTTTGTATCACCTTATTATATGCAATTGTAGTACCAGAAACCCACCTCCCTCATGCCTGAGGTTGTATGAGTGATTTTGTTTCATTGGTTACTTTGCATCGGGTGCAATCTCCATGCATTTATACTGTGGCTTTTCTGATGCTGGTGTGAATAGGTGTTAAAGTTGGTGTGCAGTTTTTCATCTTGTTTCTAGCAATTAGCTGCACATGTGATCTTTTTCCCAGTCAGCATAAATGGCAAAGTTGCTAGCTACTGGGATCATGTTTGTTCAGCCATTGAGCTGTTCACAAGCCCCAAAGAATTGGAGTGTGTTTTTTTTGAGTAATTAATGTCCCATTTTCTGTATGTTTCTTCCTGACACAGCCCTATTTTTGAAATCTGGCATGTGTCACTTTATGTGAGAATAACTTTTTGACACTTTTACCTATCCATGTGATTCAGAGATTGTTTTCTCGTGACACGTGTGCTTTAAGTTAGTAAAGAAAATTTTATCCATACAATCCTTTGTTTTTTTTGGGGGAAAAATATCAAAAATTTCATGAAAATTTTGAAAAATCTGTGTTTTTGAAAGTTCCAAATTTCTGCGTGAAAGACAGATAATTTATTCACCAAAAAATTAGTTTTATAACTAGCATCTACCATCTGTCCCCTATCGGTTGGCATCATTTCTTAAATGTCCTTTTTTTAATGACATTGAGGGCTTAGAATTTAGTAGTAATTTCTCACATTTTCAAGAAAATTTGAAAATATTCATTTTTTTAGGGCCCATTCCAGTTCTGATGTGGCTTTGAGGGGCCTGTATGTTAGATTACCCCCATAATGATGCCTTCTAAAAATTTGCCCCCTTAAAGTATTTAAAACAGTATTTGGGAGGTTTGTTAATGTGTTTCACAGAAATTAAAGCAAAGTAGAGGTGATCTTTCAAAATTTCACTATTTTTGCGATTTTCAATATTTACCCATTATTCACGGGAAATACGGTAAATGTGACTAGGTAAATGCAATGTAATATCATTTTCCCCAGGTCTCCCTTTTTTCAGAGATATCTATATGTGGCCTAGTGCATTTTTGGCTCAACCCATAAGCCCAGAATAGGAGGACCCCTACTGGACTCTGGGGTCTCATTTTCAATGCAATTTTATTTAGGCGCTATTTCGGGTTTGAGGAGGCCCTAAGGTGCTAAAACCTTATAAAACCCTAAAAAGACCACATATTGAAAACTACCCCCCTTAGGTATATATAAAGGTGTGTGTTGTAGTGAGTATATGACCTCACAGGTGTTTTACAGATTTTTTTTAGCATTGGGCTGTGAAAATGAAAACATTTTTTCCAATAATCTGCAATTTTAGCTTTAAAATGTTACTAATTTACAAGGTATCCTGGAAAAAAAGAAACCCAAAAATTTTTTAAGCAATTTCTTCCAAGTTTGGCAATACCTTACCTGTGGGTGTAAACTGCTGTTTGGGCGCATGGCAGGGCGTTAAGGGAGGGAGCGTATTTGGCTTTTGGAACGCAGATTTTGGTGGGGCCAAAGTCGCATTTGCAAAGCCCCCAAAGTACGAGACAGGTGAAATCTTCCAGAAGTCGCCCATTTAAGATTTAACACCCCTCATGGATCTCATATAGGGGTGTATTGTGCACTTTGGGCACACAGGTGTTCCATGGTTTTTTTTAGCATTAAAAAGGAAAATGGGGGGGAAAAACGCAGTTCCACCATTGTTTTTTTGGGGTTCATTTTACCCAGTTCGCGTTGCAGTGTAAATGAGTAATAACTTTATATGGGGTCGGTACAATTGCAATGGTAAAAATTTTATATAGTTTTTTTATGTTTTATTACTTTTTACACAATAGAAATGGTCTATAAAAAAATTTCGTTTGTTGTTGTCCTATTTTGACAGTCATGATTTTTTATATTTTGCTGTGTGCAGAGCTGTGTATGGGCTTGTTTTTTGTGGGGTGAATTGAGGCTTTTATTGGTACCATTATGGGGTGCATAGAACACTTGGTTCACTTTTTATTAAGGTTTTTGTTATGCGTTTTGAACAAAATACAGCAATCCTGGTAGTGTTTTTTTTTTTATTTTTTTATAGCGGTCACTCTGCGTTAGTATACATGCTAGCTTTACCCAATTTGTATATTTTTTTTTTTTTTTACTGCTTTTATACAAATAAAAACACTTTTATTCAAACAGGAAAACACATTTTTGCATCACAAAAGTCTGAGAGCATAAAATTTTTATTTTTTGTGTATGGAGCTGTGTACAGGCTTGTTTTTTGCGGGATGAGTTGACGTTTTTATTGGTATCATTTTTTGGAAGGCAGAGTGAAGAAAATACTGCAATCCTAGTAGTGATTTTTATTTTTATTTTTAACAGCGTTCACTGTGCAGTATCCGTAATAAGTTAGCTTTACTCTGTGGGTTGATACGAATATAGTGATACCCAATTTATGTAGTTTTTTTTATGTTGAAGCACCTTAAAAAAAAAAAAAAAGTGTTTTTAGTATGTAAAAGAATATTTATGCATCGCTATCTTCTGAGAGCCATAACTTTTTTCTTTTTCCGTATACAGAGCTGTGTAAGGACTTGTTTTTTGCGGGATGAACTGTAGTTTTAATTGGTACAATATTGGCGTTTAATAGGAGTTTTTGATCACTTTTATTCCATTGTATGTGCTGCGGGATGAACAAAAATCGAAATTCTGTGATTGTTTTTTTTGTTTTTTTTTATGGCGTTCACCGTACGGGTAAATTAACATGACAGATTTATAGGGCAGGTCGTTACGCACGCGACAATACAAAATATGGGTACGTTATTTATTTTTGATCTTTTTAGGGGCGATTACCGTTTGCAAAAGGGGAAAAGGGCGGTGTACGTGTTTTTTATTTGATTTTTGTGTTTGTGTTTTACTTGTTTTTCACTTTTTTTTCTCACTTTTTTTTTACTTTTTCACATTTTTTTTACTTTTCCCCATAGGGGATTTGAATGAGATATCTTTAGATCTCTCATTCAATAGGAATCAATGCACAGCTTGTCTTTGCCTTGAGCTTTTGTCCCTGAAATCATTTTTATGGACACTCCACCTACCTCTAACTTTGTCATTGATGCTATTGTGCACCATGATAGCTGGATTCTCACCAGCCCCAGTAATCTGTCAACCCGACCTGCAATACGCCGAACTCGTGCCCCAGGAAGATAACATACTATTTGATGATTTCGGTCTTTATGACAGATTGCCCTGTCTGTTCCCATAATAATAGAGTTCCCAACTTTCAGCACCTGTCTAGCCTGCTCTGCACTCCAATTCCCCACCTTACTGAAGCAGACAGGGGAAGTGTCTTTCTGCAGCATCGCTATTCCTGAAGCGATATTCCTTGCATTCACCAATCTTGCAAATTTGTTGGGGTGTGCCCGATCAGGACCAGCCTCCCTGACGCTTTTCCCTCTACCCTTTCTGACTGTTATCCAGTTTGCTGCCTCATGTCCTTTCACCTCCATGCTGCCATTCTTCCCTGCATTTAACCAACAAGTGCTTGCTCAGTGAGCAGCAGACTCACTTCCAAGTTGGCAACGGTTCTCATTGTTGCAACCTGCTTATTTAGATCCAGGATCTGGGCTTCTAGACATGCAGTGTGCACACATCTCGCACAGCAGTATGGATCCTCGAACAGCTGTTCAAGGATTGAGTACATTGAACAAGATGTGCACTGGACAGCACTATCAATCATGGAGCACAAGAGGATATTACAAAAGACATACTGTATAAACAGGTATTCTAATACAATATTCTCCCATCTAAACTCCCTGAATCTAAAGTCCCTCGATCTTAAATCCCACACTTAAGACACAAACACACTTTAGACAGAGAAAACTGTTGTAAGCTCACACACTTGCTTTTCAATTTCAGTTTTAAACCTTTCTTCCACTCTGCTGCAGTGGCTGCTGCAAATGAACCCTCTGGATAGTTCATACAACGAATGTTTCCAGACGTTGGTTTTATGTAGTAAAAACTTAGGACATGTTTATTCTTTGGACAGAAATGCATGGAAATTTACTAAAGATGTCAGTGGGGATGTCTAAAAACCTCATGTTCAATTCGCCCCAAACATTTTTATGTAGTTTTTTTTCATATTCAACAAGATTTATTAGAGAGAAAACATTACAGATGGTATCAGCATGAAATCGCGATACTCACAAATATGACAAGTGTGTAACATGAGAAAAACAATGACATCGAAATAAACATGAATATAAGTTGTTGAAAGGAAGAATCAACAGCATCTACTGCACATGCATTGCGATATCCCCCAAAAATTATGTCGTTTTTAACACGGGTTAAATGAATGGGAGTTGTTTCTGACGGTAAATCATAGCTAAAAAAACCTACCCTAAATCCACATGCAATAACATGTGAACTACTCATCGTCAACAGCAGAATCCGGTGAGTAAATTTTACCCTTAGAGTCTTAAAGAGGTGTTTCCACCATAGATGTTGATTTCATATAACTAAGATGTGCCATCAAAGTCTGATAACTAAGATGTGCCATCAAAGTCTGATAACTAAGATGTGCCATCAGAGTCTGATAGGCGCACGCCTCCCCATTCATCTCTTTGGAAGTTTTCTGTCATAGAACATAATGGAGAGTTATGTGTAAGTGTGACTGGCTCTCCACTCTAAACTGTAGATATGCCATCAAAGTTTATGGTGGGAACACCCTTTTAAGGCTCTAATGTTCAATTCAGAGCTTTGCAGTAAGTCTTATGAATTTGTAGAAAAACATTGCAGCATTTCCATTAAAACTGCAATACAACCACAGCGTGCGAATAAACCCAAATATTGTCTGTAGACCATTTCCTCATGAACATGTTTGTAACAGTCTAGTTCAGTACAAATCTCTTTTTACTGTAAACACAGTAAAACAATAGAAATGGGCAGATTTGCCTTACCTGCACCAATTACTCGTTCAATGCGAATTCTGGAGGGATCAATCTCTTTTGCAAATTCATGGACTGCTAGGGATGGGTCTTCATATGTATCTGGATCAATGTAAGTTTTTGCTCCAGGGAACCTCACTGTAAGGGAAAAAGTACAAAACTGTTGTAATGTATGTTCAACTAATATGAAACTTAACCGTACTACTAAAGACCTTTTATCCACTCCATTTACATATCTATTTTAGTAAAAACTAGTATCTGGATAATTTTTCTTAGAGATGTTTTTTTTTAGATGTTTATATTGTGGTCACTGTTACCAAGATTTTCAGAAACAGTGACTGCTCCAATAAGTTCTGCTTTGTTAGAATTTACCAGATCCAACAGAGCATCACTTCTAGTGGGTTCCTCCACAAACTGCCCCATAAAATTATCCTTTAACAGATTGAGGAACTTCCTTCCGTTTTCAGTTAATGCAGAACTGTGACCCCAGTCAATGCCTGGGTAATTAAAGTCACCCATTATTACCAATGTACCCGCCTGTGCTGCCCACACCATTTGATTATGCATCTGTTCTTCTATCTCCTGAGAGCTGTTCGGGGGTCTATAGATTATTCCAAAAAATAATATTTTCTGCATTATTGCCCTCTTGTGTTTCCACATCTTTAGCAACTAGTCTTTTAGTATAAGGAGCTTTGAGCAAAAGGGGACATGTCTTTGAGAGGGCGACTTATAACGCCTGCATAGTCCTGTAGATCCTGTATGTATAGTTTTATAGATATGAACAGTGGTGGTTGTGCTGTAAGAGGGAGGATTATATGGGGGGTAGGAATTACTGTGAGGAGGATGTGGTTTAGGAATAGATATACCGTATATACTCGAGTATAAGCCGAGTTTTTCAGCACAAAAATGTGCTGAAAAATCCGCCCTCGGCTTATACTCGAGTCACTGTCGGCGCTTGGGCGCTGCGATGGCCTGAGTGCCGGCAGGGACGCTTCAGTTATATGCGGCTCCTCAGGGAGCGCATATAACTGATTGCTGAGTGAGCGCACAGTGTCTGGGCGCTGCGCTGACCCGGGCACTGTCCGCAATCCTCCGGAGTGCACACAGGTGAAGAGATACCACTGCGGAGCAGAGAGCGAGCGCTCCCTTTTCTGCAGTGGACTCCGGGCAGTCGCAGACTCGCGGCTGTCCGGAGTTTCCGGCACAGGCAGCGCAGTGTCATCACGCTGCGTGCGCGGCTGATGACGTCACCGCCTGTGCCGGAAGAAGACGAGCAGAGGGAGACGCGGGGACGGGGCAGGGGATTCAGGTAAGTGATTTTTTTTTTTTTTTGCTATTATTTTTTACACCGCTATAACCCACACCCCCTTTCCCCCCCTACCGCCCTGCTTTTGTAATTTAAAACCTCCCATACTATAAGCAGCCAGTAAGACACGTGCAAGCCTAAAACGTACAGCTGAATTATTTTCCCATTATGTCATACAAGCCTGCCTTACCTGCCTACAGCCGGCCCTTACCTGCCTATACCATGCCCTATACTGCCTACAGCTGCCTATACCTGCCTATCCCTGCCTACAGCCGGCCCTATACCTGCCTACAGCCTGCCCTATACCTGCCTATGGGGCCATATGCCTGCCTATGGGGCCATATACCTGCCTATAATCTGCTTATGGGGGACATATAACTGCCTATTACATGCCTATGGGGCCATACACGTGCCTTTTGGGACATATACCTGCCTATACCTGCATATAGGGCCATACAGTATATCTGCCTATAATTGCCTATGGAGGACATTAAACTGCCTATGTAATTTTATTGGTATCCATTTTTATTTTTAAAATTTACCAGTAGCCGCTGCATTTTCTACCCTTGGCTTATACTCGAGACAATACGTTTTCCCGTTTTTTGGGGCAAAAGTAGGTGCCTCGGCTTATACTCGGATCGACTTGTACTCGAGTATATACGGTAACTTACTGTCTTCTCTCTCTCTTCCTCTTTCACTCACCAGAAGAATTAGAGGAAACCTTTCCTTCCCATAATCTTTCTAAGCCAAAGGGAAGGTCAGTCATTCAGCCATGGTTCCCTGAAGGTTTCATCCATAGGGGTTTTTTCCTCTGCTGAGAGCTGTAGGATGACTCCTGGTGAGTCCAGGGTTTGCTTATTGATTAAAAAAATAAAATAATAACGTGTTTTCTGAATATTTGTGATGTTTACAAAAATTTCTTGTCTCTATCCATTTCAAAAAAATGTCTGCAGCTCTCACACTGACCACTGAGCCTCACAATAGTGTGACACATCTTGATCTGCAGAGATCACTTTCCAGCAGTCTCCTTATTATCATCACAAGCAGGATTGCAATGACACTTATAAAGCTTAAAAGGGTTTTCGTATTACTATGATGTAGGGAAATGTAAATGAAGAATTTTACCAAATACATTGCTTCCTTCCTGCATAGACAGAGAGCAGGGAGTAACGTCACTATGGTCGGATGGAGCCGAGTCTTTATCTCTAACAAGATTAGATTGTTTACCTTTGAAAAACACTTGTTTTCACTCCTTAGGGGTTTGTAGGTTTGTTTCCTACAAATTAAATTTCCTGCATTTATGTCATTGTAACAATCAGCTAGCTATAGAGGAGGTACATATGCTAATCATTACTATGGAACTACCCACAGACTGACCAGGCAGTGTGAGTTTGAAGCCGCCTTTTACTCTGTAAGACAGCATGGTGAAAAAAAACATTTTAAGGAACACAGAATCCACCAGTGTCAGAAGGTGATGGTCACGGCTCACAATCTCTTCCCCCATGTACAGTATCCCTGCCTATGTGACAGAGCATGCCCGCAACACTCTCCATTAAAAGTCAATGAGACATCTTTTCAAATCTGTTTTCTATGTCCATGTGGATGCTGTAATGCATATATCTGGAAACAGCAAGGAAAATGGCTGCCCCGAATAATTATGTACAGAAAATATAATGTGCACAGTTACAAAGTGAAAAAACAGATTTGAAAAAGGAGAGTATATCAAAAATTAGTATTTGAAAATGTGAAAAAGTATCTGTAATTTGGCTTAGTGCAAAGAAAATACTAATACCTGGAAAGATGGACAAGTCATCGTGCCTTAAGAGTAACTATCACAGTATATGTTGTATTATTCATTGTAACTAGCTTATTGAAAGGTATGTGGTATTATACAAGTCGGAGCGCTAGTTCATGACCTCACATTATTTGGTTATATTTGTTGTAGCACATATGACAATTTTACTTTACATTCCCCAGCTCCCAGCCATATCCAGTAAATCTACACATTTACAATGCAGGAAAAACCATCATATACACAACAAACAGTAAGAGAAAAATGGCACGCAGATAATAATATAGCAAAGTGAGACACTGCCCCGGGGAGTTTACACCCTAGAGGTATAATAGGTGATTTCCAGGCATGACAGGATGAGAAGTGCATGTATTATTATGGATGGAGCAGGAGGTCAAGTGCTTCTAGAGTCAGTTGTGCATGTATGAATAATTTAAGCAGATACTTCATATACATGGTGCATCTCCAAGGCTTTAAAATGCAAAGAGAGTGTAAAGCCTGTCAAAAAAAAATCTGTATTTGGAGACACAGGGCAGGAAATCTTGCAGATGATTTACTTGTAGTGTCACCATGCAAGCATTAGACTGGATGCTCCATATTCTGCCACCAGTATATCCTGAAGAGGTCTATTTAATGTGTAGAAAATAGCATAGGCTATTTTTAAAGCATCATTTTATTTAGATAAGAATGCTTTTAAAATAGAAGTGTTGATGGTTTATTATTATCAATGTATAAAATACAAAGATAAGGACCAAAAGAAAAATCTAAATCAAATTAATATTTAAGGTGACCGCCCTTTGCCCTCATTCTTTGAGAGACAACAGCACACAGTTTTTGAAGGAAGGTAGGGAGATTGTTCCAAACATCTTGGAGAAGTAACCACGAGTCTTGTGTGGATGTAGCTGCTCAAGACCTGCTGTCTCTTCATGTAATCATAGACAGACTGGATGATAAGATCTGGGCTCTATGGGGCCATATCATCACTTCCAGGACTCCATGTTTGCTACAGATCTTAATGGCATTGGCTGTATGTTTGGCGTTGTCGTTCAGAATAAGGTTGGACCAGTCAGACAGCTCACTGATGGAAGGTGCCTGATTTACAGCATTTCTGCAGCATTTTTTCTACATCTGCCTTAAACATGTGCACAGTAATGTACAGCTTTAGGGTATGTTCACACGATGTACTGCTGCGCGTACAGTACGCGGCGCAGTACATCATGTCTTTCGGTAGCTCACGCGAAGACAGGCGTACTCCCGTGGCGCAAGGGGAACGCCGCGGCGCGTATTCATGTCATTTATCTCCCCGTGCGTACAATACGATCGTATTGTACGTGCGGGGAGAGGAGGCGTAATCTATAGTTCTCTATGTAATTTCCCTGTAATGACTGCATGACAAGATCTGCAGTAGATATCTGAGTGCATGTTGTGGGCTTGAAAGCCAGGAAAGGTTCTTCTGTTTTCAGAAGCTCCGATTTTTCAAGACATGGTCACCTGTATATGCACTGCTGTCCACTGTACAACTGTCACGATTGGCGATGGGGAGAGGAATCAAGGGCGTGCATTTGAAATTTTCAATTTGCTGTCTTCAGGCTGTTTTTACTAAGCAACTGAATTCATGTAATACAGTTAGATAAATGAAGGAGTTAACAAAAACGTGTTAGATGATGACAGCGATGTAATATAATGCAGACAGCAAAAAGAACAATCATTAAACTTTTGTCCATCTTTAATGCTTCACTTAGACAACATAATAGAAAGAATTATCTCTTCTCAATATTTTTACTTTTTCAAAACATTTTTTATAGCACTAAGTAAAAAAGAAAAAAAAATACGGAAAAGTCATAGAAGAAATTAGAAGCACAACAAATTACTCACAGTTTCCATTTTGCAAATTTGCTCTCCTTTTCTCTTCAGATTTCATTTTAGCTTTAATATACCACTGGCACCTTGAGGGAAAATAAAGTGATCATTATGAGGAGATGAATTTTTTTATACTGTAAAATTTTCAGAAACACAAAGAAACTTATGGCAGAATTCCTTCTAATACATGAGGCATACACACTGCCAATGTTATTGAGAAGCAGTATGGGTTTCAAATATATTTTATGAAACATTTGCCCCAAGTCTTAAAGTACTCAGAGCTTGTCATCCAAAGACTTCTGAATTTAGCTCCACGAGCACATTTGGGGGAACTAAAACCTTAACTACACTACATTGTATATGTGCAAGTATATGTATCACTCTGGTACATTAATGGAGACTAACAAACAAAGCCAAGCATACACAAACCACATCTGTAGGGAATTGAGTTCAAAAGTCTTACGTCTACATAATTAGCGAACATGCAGAAAAAGTTAATAGTGCTGTGTTGGTTTAGAGAAAATCCTGTCTCTAGTATGCTTTATTAAAGGGGTTTAAACATGTATTAGGCACTGTAGCTGTTACAGGGTGGATACTCATCCACGTGTGGACACTCTGTTGGCTGTGTTCAACCAGCATAGTTTATTGGTAATCAGAGGTAATGACCACCTATGTCACAAGGTGGTCAGTTCATCAGAGCTGTATGTGACCTCAGTACAATCCCACTTCTTGAAGAGGAGAAGAAAGAAGGGTTCAGGGCGCATAGATGGAGAAAAGGGGTCTAGAAGGAAGAATGTTACCAGGGGCCTCCCCACTTCATTGGCTTAACATGGAGAAGCAATGGTCATGTGATTGCCCCTGAAAATGGTGGAGCATCAAGGTACACGTCAGCACCTACCCTACAACAGTGTACATCGTCTTAAACATATCTGTATACAGAAAACCTCCTTAAACAGGTTGTCCTGACCTCAGAGGTGACATCAGGGAACAGAGAGATGGCTGCACTTGCACATTTCTCACCATTCATTTCTGTGGAAATGTCCAAATATAGCTGAACACACTCACACAGCTATATTTGGAACTCCCATAGCAATGAATGGGGAGAAATTCACAAACATGGCCATCTCCCCATTCTTTGAGTCTGTGTTGTAGCGAGCTAAAATCTGGTCCAGACCGGAAGTTGCAATGGGATCCATTAAGCACTTTTGTTATGGGTAGTGAGGTCTACTGTAATTGAAATCTAGGTACTCTCCAGCCAGGACCTCAACACCACACTATAAGGGACCACATATGATCAATAGACCATTGGTGGAAACAGACAGCAGAGAACCTATGTGCTAGAACAGTATATGAGTCCCTTTATCTCTAGTAGCCCATCAAAGAGCATCTTCTTGTATTTCTTTAACAATCCACTTTTTAACATGCGCCATGAAACCCTCTAAGTACCTCATTTTCAAGTTAATAGACAGCAGGAAGATTTTTGATGTTTTTAGGGTAGACGTGGGTCCCCTTCCCTACCGGACTGCTTTTTCCGCACAGATTATACATATTATGGAAGCAGAATGGGCTTAACAACAGGAAAGCCCCTCAGCTACTCTGCTATGAGAAGAAAAAAGCTCAGGAAATAATATAAAATGAATGATCAAGTAAGATTGTAAGCTGAGAAGTAAACCTTTAAAGTGCATCTTTAGAAAAAAAACAAAACATAACATAACACAATGAACAATATGACCAATTGCGTAACTACAGGGGTCACTTTGTTCACACTTGTGTTCAGGCTCCCTTCACTACACAGCTGCATCTCTGGGTCACATAGACCCAGCGATGCATCAGTTACAGACGCAGCCTGCATGGTGCAGTCAGTGGCCCAGATACAACAGCCAGGACCCTCTGATTCCAGCCGTTGAGCCCTCTAGATGATGCAGGCAGTGTGATGTGATGATGTCATCGCGCCAGCTTCACTGAAGCCTGTACCACAAGTCTATCGCTAGGCTTATGGCCTAGTAGACGGCGGAAGTGTCACCCCGGAGCAAAGAGATGACATCACATCGCCCACTCTGGTTTCAAAGAAAGGTGTTGGGCAGGAAGGCAGGGAAGAGGTGATTTTTTTTAAATAGGGGGAAGGCCTACTAGAAGGGGCCCTATATATCTACCTACTTATGAGAAGCAACCCTATATTACCACCTACCTACTGGGGGGTCCTATATGGCTACCTACCAACTGGGGGGCTTATTTACCTACTTATCTACTTATCTATATACCTATCTACTGGGATCCCTTTATACCTACCTAGCTTCTAGAGGGGGACCTATATACAATGAAGGAAATAATTATTTCATCCCTTGCTGATTTTGTAAGTTTTCCCACTGACAAAGACATGAGCAGTCTATAATTTTAAGGGTAGGCTAATTTTAACATTGATAGATGGAAATTACATTGCATAAATTATGTAAATTTATTTGCATTTTGCTGAGAGAAATAATTATTTGATCCCCTACCAACCATTAAGAGTTCTGGCTCCTACAGACCAGTTAGATGCTCCTAATCAACTCGTTACCTGCATTAAAGACAGCTGTCTTAAATAGTCACCTTTATAAAAGACTCCTGTCCACAGACTCAATCTGTCTGACTCTAACCTCTACAACATGGGCAAGACCAAAGAGCTTTCTAAGGGTGTCAGGGACAAGCTCATAGACCTGCACAAAGCTGGAATGGTCTACAAAACCATAAGTAAGACGCTGGATGAGAAGGAGACAACTGTTGGTGCAGTAGTAAGATAATGGAAGAAATACAAAATGACTATTAATCGACATCGATCTGGGGCACCATGCAAAATCTCACCTCGTGGGGTATCCTTGATCATGAGCAAGGTGAGAGATCAGCCTAAAACTACTCGGGGGAACTTTTAATGATCTCAAGGCAGCTGGGACCACAGTCACCAAAAAAACCACTGAAAACAAATTACGCCATAATGGTTTAAAATCCTGTAGTGCCCGCAAGATCCCCCTGCTCAAGAAGGCACATGTGCAGGCCCATCTGAAGTTTGCCAACGAATACCTGTATGATTCTGTGAATGATTGGGAGAAGGTGCTGTGGTCAGATGAGACGAAAATTGAGCTCTTTGGCATTAACTCAACTCCCAATGTTTGGAGGAAGAGAAATGCTGCCTATGACCAAAAGAACACCGTCGCCACTGTCAAACATGGAGGTGGAAACATTATGTTTTGGGGGTGTTTCTCTGCTAAGGGCACAGGACTACTTCACCGCATCAATGGGAGAACGGATGGAGCCATGTACCGTAAATCCTGAGTAACAACCTTTTTCCCTCTGCCAGGACATTAAAAATGGGTCATGGCTGGTTCTTCCAGCAAGACAATAACCCAAAACATACAGCCAAGACAACAAAGGAATGGCTCAAAAAGAAGCACATTAAGGCCATGGAGTGGCCTAGCCAGTCTCTAAACCTTAATCCCATAGAAAACTTTTGCAGGGAGTTGAAGCTCCGAGTTGCCAAGCAACAGCCTCAAAATCTTAATGATTTAGAGATGATCTGCAAAGAGGAGTGGACCAAAATTCCTCCTGACGTGTGCAAACCTCATCATCAACTACAAAAAGTCTGACTGCTGGGCTTGACCACAAGGGTTTTGTCACCAAGTATTAAGTCCTGTTTGCCAGAGGGATCAAATACTTATTTATCACTGTAAAATGCAAATACATTTATATAATTTATCCAATGTGATTTTCTGTATTTTATTTTGGATATTCTATCTCTCCATATTAAAATTAACCTTCCCTTAAAATTATAGACTTCTCATGCCTTTGTCAATGGGCAAACTTACACAATCAGCAAGGGATTAAATAATTATTTCCTTCACTATATCTAGCTACTAAAGTGGGCCCTATATAAATATGTGCCAGAAGGGGTTCCATATACTACAGTACAGTTCAAAAGTTTGGGGTCACCCAGACATTTGCAGCTAGAATAGTCATTTACCACATTAACAATGTATAGAGTGGATTTCTGATTCATTTAATGTTAGCTTCATTGAAAAAAACTGTGCTTTGCTTTCAAAAATAAGGAAATTTCGAAGTGATCCCAAACTTTTGAATGGTAGTGTACCTACCTTTTGGTGAGACCTTTGTACCTACTTATGATGGGGCCTTTATACCTACCTACTGGTGGGTCCCTATATATCTACTTTCCTGATTTCTTAATCTTTTGGATGTTCATCACACTTAAATTTTTCAGATCACCAAACTAATTTAAATATTAAAACATAACATAAGTCCTTTCAGGACCCCGTAGAGCCAAAGCAACTGGCCCCCACACTCATTAGCAGATACTATCTTTCACCACATCACATCAGCGTGCCCCTATTTTTAAATTTGATGAGGGCTCTTGCCAAGCCATGATGAAAGCCCTGACAGTGGAGTAGCCTATGTCTCTGTACAATTAAATCATACAGCTATGGGATCAGTCTAGTAAAGCACATCCATGGGCCAATGAATAGGACTAAACATGGAAATGGATATTATTATAATCAGTTATTGGCAAAAGATTATGTAGGAAAATTTTATTCTTCATTTATTTCAGTAAAGTGTTTTTGCAAAAAGACCTGAGATTCACTTTACATATGCTGGCATTAAGACAGATAAATGCAAGGAAGAATTTTCCAAGTGTCTTTCTGCTTGGAAATGGTATAGGTGTTTGGCATATATTAGACCCACTGATCCTAGTTCCTACATTTACAGTAAACTGGACAGCAATTGACATATGTAATTGTAGCTGGCATATGCTATCTCCATATAGAGAGGCGGTGATTGATGTATCTAGGCCTGCATGTAATAATGCGTTATATGAGCATTTGCCTTGGATGTGACCTCTTATACTAGGAGGCAACAATTAACATACTCTTCACTAGTTTTCTGTCAAATTTTTTGTCAGAAACGACACAAAATGGTTCACTTTCCAAGGTATTAATACAAACTATTTTGCATATCTTTGGCATTACTCCTTTAAGCTTGTTATTTGCAATGGTTTTGAAATGAATTCTGTTTGCTTCTGGTGGATAATCGCTCAGTGGATAAACCAGCAGGTGCTTATCTCAGCCTGCCTCTCCAATACGAATAGACTCATCACAAAACTTACGAAGCGACAGTTCATCAAATTGCTAATTCCAAAGAGTGTAGCAAAGCACATCTGTAAGGGACCGATCCTCCTCTTCAAAGTGAAATTTGTTTTAAATTCCTCTAGTAAATGGAGTATTTATTCACAATTTCCCTGCCTGATGTTCATTGAATGATTTTCTATGAATGCCCCTTATCATTGAGCTTAAATGATGCTTCAAAATTAATTTAGATCTCAAGAGCACATGACTGGGAATTTTACACATGCCGCATCTATATAAAACATTAGGGCTGATAATGCTCAATAATTGAATTAAAGATAAGGGGGAAATGCGGTGTCCAAATCATCATACTTTTAAGTTTGCATTCACTATATTTATTGATTAGTAAAGGCAATGGCTGAATGGGACTTTATTGATTGCCAGTAAATTACTTTTTTATCATAATGCCAAAAGTGAAGTTTAATTTATCTCCTTATTTATTTTTTAAAACACACATTGAACCCTGTTCTTAATTTATTTCAAGGCAATGACAATAAATTACTGTAAGCTAAAATAAATAATAATAATACAAAAAACAAATCTTCTACCCATGCTACACACAGATATTTTACACTGATGCAGCAGAGTTCAGTTTGCCAGATGTAGCAAAGTTGAGTCCGATATGGCAGAATTCAGTCTAAACTGGCACATGGCATGATGATATTGAAATGTGTTGGATGTCATGATGATATTAAATATTTCTGCTATGACTTTTAGCTTTTAACTTAAATGGGTGTTCCAAAAATACTAACATCTCATCAGTCGGTCGGACAGGCTTGGACTGGCCCACAGGGGAGCAGGAGAACCCCCCCGGTGTGCCCATGAGAATAGCAGACCTGAGGAAGAGAAAGGCAGAGAAAGAGGCACAAAAAAGCTGTAAAATCAGCCTTAAGAATCAACTCCACTGGTGGGCCCCAGACACCCTAATCTGACACTGTGGTCGAGGGATGATTACAAATAGAAAAAAACGTTATGAGCTGGTTTACAAGGTGAGTTTCTTTTTACTTTTATTCATCCCAATTGACTGAAGAGTAGTTTTGGAACACCCCTTAAAGCTTTGATGCTGATATGGATGTAGTTTAGCCCAATTTCAGCGGCGCCAATTGCATCGCGGCAGATTCATTGTCAAAGAATGTCAATTCTTTCTTGTCTGCATTACGGATTTGAAATCCCCAGTGGAAATAAAAGGCAAAGTGTGAACAACAGTGCGGATATACCAATATAATCAATAGGAGTTGGATTTCACACAGATTTTCACATGGAATCCACATGAATTTTCAGACAAAACAAAGCTTTATGTATGGATTTGAGTTGGACTGCTGGTCACCCTATACTACCAACCTATCCATTATTTCACTGTAAACACCATCTTTTTTCTATAGATTTCCTGACCACAAGCTGATCTTGGGGGTCTGCTAATGGTAAAAAGGGGGGCGAAGAGGCATTAAAGGGAAAAAAGAGACAATACACTATGCCCTATTGAAATGAATACAACAGATCTAGATTTTTTCCCCATGCTTCATGTGCTTTTTTCTATGCAGTTTTTGGGGATTTTTCTCACAATAATGTGTCTATGTAATGTGTTTTTTGGTGCATTATTTTGGGTACATTTTTCTCATCACAAGTTATGAGATCTATCACATCTTAAGAAAACTAATGGAAGTTTACAGGAAGAAAACGCTTGAAAAAAAGTATTACACCTACAGCATGCTGCATTTAGGAAAATCTACCACTAACGAAAAAAAGTGTACCAAAAGTAAGAAAAAAACAAACATACAGGGAACATTTACAAACACTAATAATTAGATAGTATAAACTTAGATTAGACAATGTATGATAAATTAACTGCCTGTTTGGACACTTTTGTGTAACATTACACCATTTATTTGTTGCCTCAATTTGTGTCAATTTTGGCTTACAGTGTCGCATGTTAAGTCATGCCCCCCTACCTGCTGTATTTAAAACTGTATACTATACATATTAAATATGGTGTAGAGTATGTACACCAGTGTTTTGGTGCAAATTGTGCCACAATTCTGGTGCAATCCCCAAAGTAAATGTTTTAGGCTAGAGCCACACAGCATAGGACTAAAACCATCAGAAACCTGACGGCTTTTTGTCCGATGCACGACCGCAGTTTTTGCCACGTTTTGCGCAAAAAAGGCGGTTGGTTTTAGCTTTTTTCTGACGGAAAGTTTTTACCTGTTCCTAGACCTGCGGCACCAGAAAACAATCAGAAAAAACCCACCTGTGTAGACTACAGATTGTTTTTTTCTCTTAAAGTCTATGGGCGTGCAAAACAATTGGATTTTCAGCAGTTTCAGAATCATAAAACCGTCAAAAATACGATCATTTTTGCATGCTATGTAGACATAGCCTTACTATGTACATAGTGCTTTTTCATTTCACTACTGACTTCCATATAAAATATGGCCGTGACATTCTTTGCCCAAAAACACGTATAAATATGCGCTAAAGATGCCACTAAAGACACATCCATTTTTGCAAAAATACAATGCGTGAACAACCTTTAGTAGAAATTTTTCATGGATACTTTACAAGGACTGAACTAAAGAGAAGTGTTTAGATTTGGTGTCATTTGCAGTCAGAGCAGTAGGGGGGAAGCATCTACTACCTGAAAAGTAAGAGGGAAAAGTAGGGGGCATACAATGGAGACTTCCGTAAAACATATAATATCATATAATAGAATCCAAAAAGTTATCAGAAAGTCAGCTGTAATAAAAGTGCACATAGCCCCACAGACTTAATAGTAAAAGCTATAGAATGATATATTAAGTGTCAGAGTAGAAGGAAAGAACTTCTTTTACTTGTGTGGTTAAGCAGTATATGAGAATGCATACACTTAGCCACTGTGAAATGGGCTGCAGCATTGTCTCATGATATATGTTTTCCATCCTCGATGCAAAGCAAACCGCAGTGATGAGTATAAGAATGCTTAATGTTGCCTCATCACATGTGATTAGCTGCGACATGCTACAAGTCCTACAGTCTGTGCTCTGAGGAGAATGAAGACATAAGATTTTTTCCCAGCTCACTATAAATATTGGAGGAATTATAGCTAATTGGATTCTGAGAAAATGGTAATGAAACACTAGATGTTATCTGCACCATTAAAGGTGCATTGACTCTAACAAACATCTGCTAAAATCCACTACCTACCTCATAATTACTCATTCTCTCTGCTTCATGACTATTTATTCAGTGCACAGTATTAGGATGTGGATCATTTCCTTTCGATAGTTAAAATGTACCATGCATCTATTGGAGGCAGCCATTTTATCTGCTGAACCAGTATATAGAAATATAGAGGCATTTGATACAACTGAGAAACACTATGCAGGACAAAATAGACCTAATTCCTATAAAGCATAAGCAACATGTGAGCATTATTAGTGGTGTTGTGCTTCAGATTACATTAATCAAATTCAACTTGAGTCAGAGCTTTCAGGTAGGCCCAAATCAAATTTTGGCAAAAATCACCCAAAAGTTATCTCTAACTGTAATTATAACCTTAAGTTAGGGTTACAATCAAAGGGAATATGTCAAAAAATGACCTATTGTTTAATTCTTTTTGTGTTCAACACGTTTTTTTTTTATTTTTAGTTACAGTGAGTACAGAAAATATTCAGACCCCCTTTAAATTTTTCACTCTTTGTTGCATTGCAGCCATTTGGTAACATCCAAAAAGTTAATTTTTTTGCTCATTAATGTACACTTTGCCCCCTCTTGAATGAAAAAAAACCCAGAAATTTGATATTTCTGAAATTTATTTTAAACAAAAAAAATAAAATAATACAGTTTTAAATTATTAGCCCCCTCTGCTCGTATTGAGTAGAAGCCCCTTTTTGAGCTGTAACCCCATGAGTCTCTGGGAATGTTTGCAACAAGTTTTTCACCCCTGATTTGGGGACCTCTGCCATTCTTCCTTGCGATCCTCTCCATTTCCCCACAGGTTGGTGGTGAAAAGTTGGTGGACCCCATTTTTTTTTTTTTTAAACATTACATTTTTATTGTAAGGAGATGCAGTTTCCATAGAAATTAAAAAGTACAAAGGAAAAAAAAAAAAACAAACCAATAACAATAAAAGATGTATCATCGTTGCAAAAGAAAGACATAAAAATTTTTCAGTTGTCCAGTATCAGGGAAAAGTTCCAGTTGGGTGCTGAGACCCAAGAAACCCAAAAAATCTTTGAATTGTATAAGGTTTTTTAAAACCCCCTAGCAAAGTGAATTGTCGGTACCGATTGTGTGGTACAGTTGGCGGGGTGAGTCCCCCCAAAAACCTGCCACCGTTGCTATCTTTGGAAAGCGGTTTGGGGGGGGGTAATGAGTTTTTTTCGTAGGAAATTTAAATCGTTGACCCTGTCTAGGACCTCTCTAAAAGGGGTAATAGTGGACTTCCAATAAAAGGCCCACGGGAAATCTCGCGGTACCGGGAATGCGGATCACTATTTGATGGGGGCGGGGAAGTATACGTTCCAATGTCTAGCAGTGCAAGCCCCTGTGAAAGGTTGAATGAGGAAAAATAATTTTTGGATAAGCGCCCCATTTTGAGACCATAGAGGTCTAACAATAGGGCAAAACCCACATAGTATAGGGAGCCGCGCACTGAAATTTTCCAGAAAATTTGGGAAAAGTACGGGGAAATTTTTTGAGCCGCTCGGCCCCGGGGGGGGGGGGTACCGCGGAGGTGTATCTTCCTTGATGGGCAAAAGTGGTTATGAGTTTTAGAGTCCCTAGAGTGAGCAGGCTCCCTCCACTCCTCTCCGTAAAGGATTTGGAAACCCCGCCTCCCTTTTGTCTTTTACCCTTTTTGTGTCTTCCCTCTTTTTTCATTATTTTATAAGCCGCTGCAGCCCTTTCGTGGCGCGTGGTATTAACATGAAACGGTGGAAAGGGGAGGGGGTAGGGTTTAATGGGGGGGGGGGGGTCAGGCAAGGAAGAGATGGCATGTCTTATTGAGGAAACATAAAATTGGGAAATTTTTGGGTAGCGAATACTGGGTGAGAGATCCGCAAATGTTTAAAGGTCCCTTCAAAAAGGGCCCAAAAAACATACAACCCCCCCCTTGAGATCCTTGTTACAGGTTTGTCGGTACGCCCATATGCATTGATAGGGGCAATTTTTTTTTGCTAATCGTAATTTATGTTACTTATATGTGGTTTTGCCAGAGGAAAAGGTGTTGTGTAGTAGCAAGGAAGTACGCGGGGGGGGGAGTCGTGTGAACCCTGGGGTGTAAAGGGCCCATGATGTGGCTTTGGTGGCCCCCTGAGGGCCAATGCGTTTTAAAAAACCGTTCCAGTGGAGTGCATGGGGAGTTTCCCAGTGTGAGAGTGGTTTAGGTTGGAGGCGATATTATACCCTTGACCCCGGGACGCCACCCTCCTTGTGATTTCAGCATATATAGGTAGTCTTTTGAACCGGGGCCTCTGTTCCCCCGAAAAAACCTTTTAAAAACGGGGGTTGGAGCCTGTGTAGCGTTTTGTTGGGATAATGAAGGGGGAGCGCTCTGAAATCAAAAATTTAAGGAGGTAAAATCTTTTTCCCGAGACTGACTCTGGCCCCGGGAAAAGCGGTCGGGTTTTTAAACCTGGGGGTTCCGAGATAGGGATGAGAGCGGGTCTTCCAGTTTCGCCCCGATGTACCCTGTAAAAGGGGAAATATCTTGCCCCCCGGTACACAATGGGGACTTGACCAGGTAAAATTAAAATGAGCAGAAGTAGATGGGGCCCGGGGAGGGAAATGGAGGGGAAAAAATGTTAGATTTAGTGATTTCAACTTGTATAGGGACACTTTGAGTATTGCTGAAGTTGTCAAGAAAGGCGGGGGATGATTTTTTTGGGTTTTGAACATTATCGGACATTGCCCACGTAAAGGGGGTTTTTGTGACTGGAAAGCTATTTTTACCCCCTTTTAATGAGGGGGGACACTCTAATCAGTTCCGCTAGAGGTTGATGCAAAGGTCAAAAATCAGGGGGGATGGACACCCTTTGCCTAGTCCCATTTAAATGTAAACGGTTGCGATGAAATCCTGAGGAGAACACGTAGGAGGGGGTTGTGTATAATGGGAAAACTGCCGTGTTATTGGCCCTCTAAAAAAAAAATTTAAAAAGAACCTCTCGGAGATTCCAGTAATGCGGCCCAAAAAGCTTTTCGCCATCTAGAGAAAGAAGGACCGTGGCGCCTTATTTTATCGGGGTATTGAAAAAACTTTCAGACTCGATGGATGCCATCTTAGCTGCCGCCCTTGTTAAAACCCTACTTGGTCAGAAAATTAGGGATGGAAGTATTCGAAAAACCTTTTTCCCCAATATTCTTAGCATAGAAATTAATTCAGAATTAAGTGGGGAGATGGGTCTATAATTTCCCAATTTTCTTGTGATTTCCCGGTTTGGGGTGTCAAATGGAAGTTTTAAGTGCATCTCCGGGGGGGAAGGTGGCCTTAAGGGGATTTTAAGGTGACTAAAAGGCTTTTACTGGGGGGTTGAAAAAGTTTATAATATTGTTGTTAAACCCTTTTGGGCCTGGGGATTTATTCAATTTGGTTGATTGTAGCTTGCAGAAGTTCCTGGGAGGGTGATGGGCCCAGTTGAGTGGGACAATTTTGGATTGAGAGTATGGTAGGGACCTTGGGTCAGAAAAGTTGGTCCCGGGGGTTTTAATACGTGGGGGGAGCGAGGGATATCTTTGAGGTTTTTACAGGGTTTTTAGTATTGAGCGAAGGAATTTAAAAAATGTTGTGGGTTTATATTTTTTGATTATTAATCGAGAGGACGCAAATTTTGGATCGAAATTTTAAGTTGTTTGACCCTCCTGGCTAGAAAACTTCCCTGGACGGTCTCCTTGCATTTTTAAAAAGCTCCCTTTAAAAATTTTGCCCAGGAGGCTCTATCTATATAGGTAAGGGTTTTTAGCTGTTGTTTTTTAAAGGAATTTTAATTTTCAACAAATTAAGGGTGTGGGGACTTTTTAGCAGCCCTCATTACTTTTTTTTTTTTTTCTGGAGTCTTCGTTTTCCTTCTCTTTTCGCTTTTCTCTTTAAGCGATTTTTTAAAGGGGGGTACCCCCGTCAAGCCTTATGGGCGCACCAGGGGTGGAGGGGGTTTAGCCCCGAGGCCTATTGAGGTCAAGTTTTCGGGAAGACCTGATCTCGTCGACAATTCGGTGATTCAATGGTATGTATTGAGTCTCCATGGGGGGGAATGTGGGGAAGGAATTTTTTCCCCCAGGGTAAGAAATTAGGGCCATGGTCCCACCAAGTTCTAGTGCCCATTTGTAGTGAAAATATTAGGGAACACTTGTTTATTAACGGAAGAAGTTATCCCGGGAATGAATTTTGGGGGGGGAGTAAAAGGGGAAGTCCCTTTCCCCTGGGTGTGCATTTCCAGGGTCTGGAGATTCTCTGTGGGTAGCAGGATTTCAAATTGTGTTTAGGGGGAGAAGGGGCCAAATTTTATCTAGTTTATATCTTGACCATATTGAAATCACCATTGATAAGGGGGTAGCCTGAGCGCTTTTATTTAGTTATACTTTAGAGATGAATCGCAAAATTGTTTTCCCATTCGGAGATAGGTGTGGCAATGGCATAAACCACACGCTAGCAGCGTGTGAATAATATACCTGCCATGTTCTCAAAAAATCACTGTTTTTGGGGGAAGGGGACAGAATCTTTGACAAAAAATGCCACCCTGCTTTCTTCTCGTACAAGCTGTTAGGAACTGTATGGAAATTTCTTGTGTTTCGTCTATGGGCCCTCTCGATCCCTAAATGTGTCTTTGGAGAAGACAATGCAGCTTTAGATTTTAGAATGTTCTCCAGAGGGTTGGGGCCTTTGTGGGGCGAAATTTTTCCCTTCACATTTAGGGGAAAAAATTTAATCCCCTTTATAGATTGGGAAAAAAATTTTAAAGCGCATAACTTCAAGGGTAGCCCCCCACAGAAAGAGTACATCCCTGTATGATGATGGGCAAGGCGTAATGGCATTAACGAAAAAAAGATAAAAAAAATGTGCAATTTTCAAACACACAAACTGTAAAATACAAAACAGATTTCCTTGAGTTGGGAAAGATTTCCAAAGGGGGGAAGGTAAACTTGGTCAGGAGGGGCCCCAAAGAGCGGGATAAAATCCTAAAGGGGTAAACATGGGAAAAACATGGGCCCCAGGTGGAAAAAGGGCACCGGCATTTGTCCGTTCTAATTTCAAAAATAGGGTTTGGGTGCTTTTGGGGGTGGACCCGCCGTTTTCTGGCCTAAGGGGGTGATGGCCACCGAGCGGGTTTTGTTTTTGTTAGGGTAACAGGAGGTGATGACGCAGATCCCAAAACGCAAAGGGTTCTTTTGCCCTCAAAGGGTTAGACAAACAATAGTGAGTTTTTTCTCGTGACGATCGCTTTTGGGGGAGCCCCCGTGGTGCCAATGTCGTTGTCCCGGGAATCTTCGTGTAGTGGGAGAATTCCCCCGTTTTAGCATGGTTTGCGGAGAGGTCGGGGAAGTCGCAAGTCTTTGTATTTGTCCGGTTAAGGGAGGATGTTTACGGAGGGCTTTTAAAAAATCGTTTTCGTCGGGGAATGTTCTTGGTTTGAATCCCCTTTGGAACAGAGGAATGAGATGCCTTGGGTTTTTGGGAGCCCATGGATAGATCCCCGTGAGACGATTGAGTGGCATCAGGTAGTACTTTGCCTGAAAATTTAGAAAGGATTGCAGCAAGTCCCCGGGGTTTCAGATTCTGGGACTCCCGGAGCCTAATGTTCTCTCTCCGGGACCTATCTTCCAGGTCAAGAAATTGGAGCAGCCGTGGACTTCTTTCCCCCAAAGCTGCTTTGCGTCAATTAGTGTATTATGGGGGTTAGCGAATCAGACTTTTTTTTTTCTAGATATCTGTGGGGCCCCAAGTTTGGGGTTTGCTTAAATTCTGAATGGTGTGTTTGAAGTCGGATTGGATACTTTCACGAAAGGATGAGAACAGGCGTTGCAGAGTGGCTTCCATGGAGGTGGAGGATTCAATGTAATCATGTGAATCCAGCGAGTTGGAGGTGGGAGAGATCCTTGAGAGAGACGGAAAAGAGATGCCTCTGTCCCCAGATGAAGGCTGGGATGAAGTTTGAGGGAAGAACTCAGTGAGTTTCGTTGGCTTTGTTCTAGTTCTCCTTTTGCTTGCGCCTCCCATAAGTTCTTGTAGAGAATCCAGGGTCAAGGATAGGGACCAAACCGCGTCTAGCAGGTTGCTGTGCGAGTTATGATGTTGTTTCAAAGTCACTTAGAATAATCGAACCAATGGGAAGGGTCCAAAGAAAGGTGGAGCGGCTGGTATCCGGTGGACAAGTGATGGTTGCTATGGGTGTTTGTTACAGAGCAAAGTGAACAGTACGTGTAGACTCTCCAGCACTAGACCCAGAGCAATGGGCAACTGATTTAGGCAAGTCCTATGAAGATATGGGAGCTGTCACCAGGAGAGTTATCCCCCTGTAGATCTGTGAGGCCAGAGAAGCAATGAAATCAACACCCCCCTTAAGCACCTTGTAGGCAAATATGCAGGAGGACAGTTAAAATAATGAGGGTGCAGGGCACAGAGTCCACAATCAGTTGGAGATAACAGTCAGGTATTGCTGTTCACATATGTAAGAAACAAGTTACTGTAACCTATGCAGGTTTGGAGAGTAAAATGAAATGCAGCTTGTTAACTTATTATAGAACACCCCATGAGTAGCTATGGAAGGATTCGGGTGGGCCCTGAACAGGGTGATTCAGATTTAGACGGTTATCTTTTAGAGGATATAAGCTGTGCAAGCGCCTCCAGCAGGGGATGCATGGATAGGGATCCAGGGAATCGTTGAGAGAGAGAGAGATGGGTTTGCTGAAGTTGATGACTGTCTTACAGCTAATCTCTCTGCTAGGAGGAATCTGTCTGGTCACAGCAAAAGTTCACACATGAAGGGTATCTGGTCAGCTAGAATGGCCGTAGTTTTTTTGGCTGCTGCAAAAGTGTGAGATTGCCTGCTTCTCCTACACAGCCTATCAGGGGAGCTTTCCAGGAAAAGCTGGGGAGATAATATATAGAGAGTCTGCTTCACAATGGCAGTTCCTGAATTAACATGTGAAGTTCTGCCAGATGCTTATTGTAGCAGCAAGTCTCCTCACTATGGAAGGGGCCGGGGTCCTCCTAAGATGGCCGCCGCCTCGTGGTTATCTACTAGGCGCCAACGGGAGCCCAGGTTTAACCCCGTGGGTGAAGACCCTATCACGCCGATACCTGCAGTTGTGTCCTGTGCAGGTCTGCAGAGCGGGGTTCCAAGGTCTCAAGCCCTCGGGCGCAAGTTAGACAGAGGGCCGCAACAGCCGCGGAAGTTCCCGCGCCGCAGCGAGCAGAGACGGGGCCGGGCCCGCGCAGACAGTAATGGCGGCAGCAGGGACGGCGTCCGGCAGCAAGCGGGACGAAGGAAGGAGGACAAATGGGCCGCACTCACTCAGTCCGGGGAGTCGCAGAAGTCCACCGACAGGTTTGTGTCCCGTGCAGAGCCCCTGTAACACGCAGGTGTGTCCGGATTCTCACCTCAGCTCCCGTGGTAAATGGCGCCGGCCAGAGGGAGGAGGACGCAGGCAGCTGATTCTCCTGGAGATCGCGGTCTTTGATCCTTAAACCGGGTCAGGATGGGTCCCGAGCAGTTTTCCACCAGACCTCAGGTGTCTTGGCAGACGGTATAGGCTTAGTTGTGCCGTTTTACAGACGGTGCCCACGGAGCTCAGCACTCGTGCGACTTACTCCATGCTCAGCTAGGCCACGCCCCCGGTGGACAGCCATTTTCAAGTTTCTCCAGAGATGCTCAATTGGGTTTCGGTCAGGGGTCTGGCTGGGCCAGTCAAGAATGGTCACAGAGTTGTTCTGAAGCCTCTGCTTTGTTATTTTAGCTGTGTGCTTAGGGTCATTGTCTTGTTGGAAGAAGTCTGAGGTCCAGAGGACTCTGGAAGAGGTTTTCATCCAGTATATCTCTGTACTTAGCCGCATTCATCTTTCCTTCAAGTGCAACCAGTCATCCTGTCCCTGCAGCTGAAAACACCCCCATAGCATGATGCTGCCACCACCATGTGTCACTGTTGGGATTGTATTGGGCAGGTGATGAGCAGTGCCTGGTTTTCTCCACACATGCCACTTACAATTAACACCAAAATGTTCAATCTTCATCTCATCAGAGCAGAGAATCTTATTTCTCATAGTCTGGGAGTCCTTCATGTGTTTTTTTTGCAAACTGTATGCGGCTTTCAGATGTCTTGCACTGAGGAGAGGCTTCTGTTGGCTCACTCTGCCATAAAGTCCCGACTGGTGGAGGGCTGCAGTGATAGTTGACTTTGTGGAACTTTCTTCCATCTCCCTACTGCATCTCTGGAGCTCAGCCACAGTGACCTTGAAGTTCTTCTTTACCTCTCTTACCAAGGCTCTTCTCCCATGATTGCTTAGTTTGGCTGGATAGTCAGGTTGAGGAAGAGTTGTGGTCGTCCCAAACTTCTTCCATTCCAGGATTTTGGAGTCCACTGTGCTCTTAGGAACCTTGAGTGCTGCAGAAATTATTTTGTAACCTTGGTTGGATCTGTGACTTGTCACAATTCTGTCTCTGAGCTCCTTGGGCAGTTCCTTAGACCTCATGATTCTCATGTGTTCTGAGATGCACTGTGAGCTGTGAGGTCTTATATAGACAGGTATGTGCCTTTCTTAATCAAGTACAATCAGTTTAATTAAACACAGCTGGACTCTAATGAAGGAGTAGAACCATCTCAAGGAGGATCAGAAGGAAATGGACAGCATGTGAGTTAAATCTGAGTGTCACAGCAAAGGTTCTGAATACTTATGACCATGTAATATTTCAGTTTTTCTTGTTTAATAAGTTTGCAAAATTATCTACATTTCAGTTTTTTTTCTTTCAAGATGGGGGGGAGGGGTGGAGGGCAGAGTGTACATTAATGAGCAAAAAAAATTTACTTTTTGGATCTTACCAAATGGCTGCAATGAAACAAATTCATTATAAGCACTATGGCATTGATTTTTCACACCACAAATTTCAAATCTGTGGTGGGGAAAAAAAAGTATAAATATGTTCATTTTTCGAGCAAATCCTCGTTGAAATGGAGTTAACTTGCATCCAAATCAGAGGCGAATATCACTGCTGTACATTAAAAATTACATATCAGATTTTTCCATTAGAAAAAGTCCAATGTGTGAATCTGCATTTTAGGTGGCTGTGGAAAAATGCTGCAAAGTAAGAATGCTTTTAAATATAACAGAATTAACAGTTATTTTTGTCAATTAACAACATGCAAAGTGAATGAACAAAATCAAACTCAAATCAAAATTTGGGGTGACCGTCCAGTGCCTTAGGAGTCCTAGAAAGGATGATATGACCCCACAAAGCCATGACTATCTGCCTGGGATTACATAAAAGAGGATTTGCATTTAACTCCTTAACGATCGCCCACCGTCTTTTGACGTCGGGCATTTCAGGTCGTTCGTCTGCAGCGTAATCAAAGGGTTTCCCTGCTCTGTCGAGTGATCGGAACGCCCGGTGACCTGACAGAGCCTGGGGAACAGCTGCACAGTCAGCCCTGGGGACCTAGAGTAGTCCCAGGGCTGTCTGTGTAACAAGCCAGTGATCAGTGCAGTCTGTGTGTCGTCTGACTGACACAGATTATAATGTATTAGCATATATGGATATGCTAATACATTAGCAAGTGTAAAGAAAAAAAAAAAGTAACACAGTTCTCCCTTCATGGAATTAAAAAAAAAAGTAAAAAACATAAAAAGTGTAAACAAATAAAATAAAATAAAAGTAAATATTTAATACAAAATAATTGTGCATACATTACACACACACAAAAAACCCTACACATATTTGGTATCCACACGACCGAAATAACCTGTAGAATTAATCTAACAAATTATTAAGTGTGATATAATTGAAAAATTAATTTAAAAAATGTAAAAAAAATCTTCAATTATTTATAAGTGAATTTAAACTATTGCTCCATAAAGTACAACTTGTCTCGAATAAAAAAAGGCCTCATACAACTCTGTCATTAAAAAAATAAAAAAGTTACAACTTTTGAAACGCAAGGAGGCAAAAACTTAAAAAATACTTTTTAGGTGTGTGGCTTAAAAGGTTAAAGAAGATCTGTGTTTACTTCTTCAAGACATTATTTCTTCCATTGTGATTACATACTATCACTATTGTGCACCCCTCTTTTTGTCTTTTTTTCTCTCTCTTTATACTTCTCTAAGATGTTTGGAACAACCTCCCTGCCAAACTCCTTCAAAAGTGTGAGCAAGTATATCTAAAAGAATAAAGGCAAAGGGTGGTCACACCAAAATATTAATGTAATTTCTCATTTGTTCATTGACTTGTTGTTTTGTTAATTTATATAAATAAACTATTAACACTTCTATATTTGAAAGCATTCTTACTTTGCAGCAATTTTTTTTACACCTGCCTAAAACTTGTACAGTACTATAGATCAAATTGAAATGTTTTACCATTTGACTATACAACTGCCTCCAGTGCACATCTTTAAGTTGGGTTTACACTTGTGTGTTTGATGGTGGCAGTAGTCGTGAAGAATGTTTTATTTATTAATCCAAAGTAAGTTTTTTTTTGTTTGGGTCAAATGAATGAAAATGAAACATTAATTACTTATTTTATATTTTCCTTCCTGATATTTTAGAACTATTTCCAATAGCATAATGTAAAAGCTTTCTAAATGAATAGGGTCTATAGACACTTTGGTTACTTTACGTTTAACATACAATGAGCTAGTAATGTTAACAGCATTCTAGTTAAAGGGGTTGTCTCGCTACAATGATTGGGTTTTAATTAAAAGATCTTTAAAAAACAAGCAGCTTTGCAATATATGTTCATTACAAATGTCCTACTGATTTTGAGTTATCCCTGGTAGTAGGAGTGCATCAGCTTCTCAAATCACTACCGCAGCCGACCTGTTGATTTTAATCTCACTGGCTGTCAGTGCTGGTGACTCATCAGCTTCTCAATACAGATCAGAGCAAAGAGCCCCTCCTGCACAGTATGCTTCTGTAGGGAAGGGAGGAGGAGGGCTCTGGCTTCTGTGTCTGTGTAGCTGGATTAACCCTGTGTGTGCCTGCTCCCTCCTGCTCTCTACACAGATTGAGGAGAGCATAGATGAGGCTGATCTGTGGTCAGTAGGATGTGACAGCAGTGAAGTGTGTTACTATAATCATGATGTGTCTGTGGAGCTTTGACTATACTAATAGAACAGATCAGGGGGGCATGTGAACGGTTCTGATCCCTCCCTGCTCTGCTGTATTAGTGACACGTGATTATAGTAACACACTTCACAGCTGCCCTGTGTCTGTTCTGACAGGGTTTGTTTGTTTGTTGTTGCTTGAGATGTCCGTGGAGATTTATATGCTAAGCAGGGGGTATAGGAACACTTGCATCCCCCTGCTCTGCTATTAGTATACACAGCTTCACAAACCTCTCCACACTCATAGATCAGCCCTCTCCCTGCTGTCTCCTGACTCTGTGGAGAGGAGCAGCAAGAGCTCACCCACAGCACAGTGCAGCCGATCCAGCAGTGAGCAGCAGATCTAGGCAGGCACACACAGGGTTAACTCTGGCAGCAAACCCCCTCGCCCTCACCCTGCTGTATAGAAGTTACTGCAGTCAGAGGAGGAGAGCTTTGTGTGTGCTCAGGGGAGAGGGGAAGGGGGAGGAGAAGAGGCAGACAAGAAGCACACCCCTGAATTTAAAAATCCTATGGTGCCAGACACATTGAAGTAGGCTGAAAGCCTGTAGTGAGACAACTCCTTTAAAGGGGTTGCCCACTTCAATTTTTTTTCCTTAACCCCTTCCTCACAGGTCATAAATAATATGGCTCTTCATTTTTTCCTCTCCACCTTCCAAGAGCTATAACTTTTAAAGTTTTCCATCTAAATAGACATATAAGGGCTCTTTTTTGCAGGACATGATGTTCTTTTTAATGCCGTCATTAAAGGGGTTTTGCCAGGACGTGCCTTATCTGCTAAGAAGCAAATGTAAACAAGCCACGGAGCTGAGAGAGAGAGACAGACAGCCAGAGCACAGAGCTGCATAAGGGATCATGTGAAATGCTCACTCAAATAATCAAACTTCAACTTGTGGATTCTGTATACAAAAGACAACAACTTTCTCCACATCAGCTTGAAAGCTTCTTCATGTTCTCTGTCATCAGATAAAGCAGGGATCTACTCAGATAATCACACTACAACTAGTGGATTCTGTATTTAAAAAACAACATATTTCTACCCGGTGCCTTGAAAGCTTCTGCAGCTCAGTCTCATCAGATAAGAAGCTTTCTCTGCGCAAGCCAGGCCAGCAGCTCTTGTCAGGTCGTATCTAATAGAAGCTTTGAAGTAACTAAGGGCAGGTAAGGCAGCCTGTAGCTCTCTCAGGCTGTGATTTTTTTAATCACATATATTTAGAAAAGTGATTAAATACCCATTTTGGAGGATCCCACGTCAACATTACATCGTGGTAAAACTCCTTTAACTGCACTATAAAGTGGAACAGAATATAGAATATATTAGGAAATGGAATTTAAATTCTAAGAGGAGTGAAATGTGAAATAAAAGTAATGGTGCCATGTTTGTGGGGGTTTTGTTTTTATGACACTCTTTCTTTATTATAAATAATGTTTTAGCTGTATTCTGCAGATTGATTTGATTCCGGCAATACCATGTTATA